>ML100280.1:0-56384 GCA_003697995.1 Taxidea taxus jeffersonii | reverse complement strand
CCCCCCCCCCCCAAATATCAGTCTCTCTGCTCAGCAGGAAGCCTGCTTCCCCCTCTCCCTCTGCCTGCCTCCCTGACTACTTGTGATCTCTCTCTCTGTTCAAATAAATAACAAAACAAAACAAAAAAACAACTCTATCTCAGGAACCACCACAGGAGTCTGTGTTGCTATTATTGGCCTGCTGACATTGTTCTTGATCAAAAGTCTGAATTGTAGTTTCAATTACATTGTTGAAGATTTATTACCTACTAATTGATCTGGGAGGTGAAGTTATTCTTCAGATGAAAGACTGAAATATGGCTGGCAAAAAGTCTCTAATGGAGGGGGAAAAAGCAAACAAAACAACATGGAATTCTTACTTGTTCATTTCTAGAGCAGTGTAGGAGAGATATGTAAATAGTGGAGCTATTTCTATCAGCTGTCACTCTGCTTTCTCCAACAAGTAACTCTGTGGCAACTTTAAACAATTCTGCCTGGCATCTATTTGTATGGGTGATAACTGTAAAACATTTTCAGTGTCAAGAACTATACATTTTAATGCCATTTTTCATTTTAATGGAGTTGGAAGCTTTGAGAACAGTTCTGATGGAAATCTTCAATCGGCCCTGAATCCACTGTTACATTAAACAGTTAAAGGAAAGAAACAACAAATACATTGTCGTCTCAGCAGATACATAATCATATGCACAACCAATTTGTAACTGAAAATGAAAGAAGAAAAATAACCTTAATGTTTTAGAACTGATATGGCATATTTCCCATTGGATATAGGATTTTTTTTTCCTGAGTTAAAAAATGCAAGCATTTGGAGTATTTAAAGCAAGTATGCTGTTGTTTTGCTAAATATTTGTTAAAACATTTATTTTGCTTTTCTGGAAACATCCCCTGCTCTAGGCTATGTGATCCTTTTCAAAGTTCTTTCAGTAAACATTTTTATTGAGTTCATGGAGCCTATTCTTGAGAACATATGTTTTTACAGTTTTAAACTGATTCATTTCTTTTCTTTTCTTATCTTTTACATTTTTTACTGTATTTAAAAATCCAAATCACATGGCATTAGCTCACTGAATATGTATCTAGAGGTAATGAAATATAAAAATTAGATATTTAATTCTTTGGTCTACTGTATTAAAAACTTTATAAATAATTTTTGTTTCCATTTTACAATTCAGTATTAGAAAAATTGATTTGTTTGGTAATCATTTGGTTTCCTTTTGTTTCCATTCTACAGTTAGGTATTATAAAAATATTGATACTATGCTTGTATGAGAAAAAACCTTTCTTTTTATTATCAGGACCAGGGATCCTGGTTTAATTCATTTTTCAACATGCACAATACAAAAAAGAACAATTCTGTCCCTTCCAAAGTCATACTGTGGAGTTGATGTTATGTCTTGAGAAACCCACAGTCTTCAGCGTAGAGAATAGATATAAAACTGTAATTCTGTGAAGCTGGATAGCAAGATTCTAGCCCTAGTTCCTTCCTCCAGGCATTATTTTACTTCTCTGGATCACATTCCCCTAACTGGTAAAATTGGAAGCCATATTTTTAATTTGCAGGGTTTTGACTATAAGATGAGGTAATCAATGACAAATGCTTCACAGCACATGGGTCTTTCCTAATGTGGCAATCATGATTGTCTTTAATTTTGAAGCTCTCCACACAGTAGCCCTTCTGTGACTTGTAAAACCCATGTGAAATTAAAAACTGATAACCAGACGCAGAAGCCTTTATTCTAACTAACACGCTCACCTGTCAGTGATGCTAGTGATTTATTTCACCTTGCCTTTTGTCACTGGATTCAAATATACTGTCAAGATAAAGAGACTGACTCATCTTACAGTACCACCATAAGGCATAACCAATAAAAATTTCCTCTGTTTAGAAAAATCACAAAAGACATCATAAATGCTATACAACAGTTTTACAACTCAACCTCCCCAGCATACCCTCTGGGATTAATGCATTCATTATTATCCAAATAATGCACTGACTTTAGGACATCATAAGCAAATGTAATTTTCCTGCTCACTTTCCCATCAAAATGCTCTTGCTTCTGGAAGTAGTTCATTCAGATGTGCTTCATTGTACATGTGCAAACTCCATTGCTTAACATTTTCATAAACCCAGAGAATTCACGAACGTGTAGTCCCTAATTACTCCCTGCCACAGGAACAAAACTAAAAGGCAAAAACACAAGCTAAATGGGTGTTTAGAGAACATTTTTTTTTTTAATCAAAAATGACCTCTGATCATGGGGAGAAAAGCAAAATCTTACATGAAATACCTCAAAGTATCAATCTGCAATATGCAAGGTCATTGGAAAGCTGAATGGATGCACAGACCAACATTGTAATTCTCCAAAAGAGCTAGGTGAGAAATTGTATTATTCAGACTCTTACTGGAGTTCTTGGATGTGTTTGAATTCTGGGGAAGCACTTTGTCCCCATCCTGCATCCACTGCCAAGTGGAACTCAACAACTTGCCTCAACCTCTTTGCCCACACCCCTGCTCAAAGCAGACACAATGCCATGAGTCATTAGCAAGTTAATTAAATTCTACTAAAGGTTGAATGAGGAGTAGGAGAGAGTATTTCAGACAGTGGAAGAGCACGAGCAAAGGAGAAATGAGAGTATTCAAGGAAGTGAATGGAGGCAAGTATGGCTGGGTCACGGAAAGTAAGTAGGAGCATGGTGTCAGATGAAGCTGGAGAAGGGGAAGGAGATGGTCTTGGCAGGTCCTCAGAGGCCAGATTAAGGATTTTGGACTTTAAATCCTTTGAAAGGTTTTAAACTGGCGAAGAGAAAACGGATGCCACACACCGGCCTTTCTATTTTCTAGCAATAGTTCTGAATAGAATTAGAGAATGGATTGAAGCGAGGAGGATAGGACAAGTGGGGATGGACAAATAATGAGAAAACCCTGCAGTCATCCACTTTTGACATAATGGGAGCTTGCACCCGAGTGGTGACAGCTGAGATGAAGGGAAGTGAATACTTGTGAGAGTTCACTGGGTTTGATAGGAAAGTGAGGAAGGGAGGTTTTAAAGATGGCTGGTAAGTCAGAAGCTTGCATGATAGGATGAAAGAAGGTGGCATGGTTCACTAAGATGGAGATACTGGAAGTAGAGAAAATTTGGGAGGGAGGACAGGATTTCTTATTTTACATGCTGATCTGGAGATGCATTTGAGGAATATATACGGCAATTGACTAGATGAGCCTGGAGTTCAAAGAAGAGGTCTAAGTTAGACATAAAACTTGGGGTCATATCTATACAGTTGCTTTGTTGCTTTCTTATTTTAATCTTTTTTTTTAGATTTTATTTTTAAGTAATCTCTACCTACAAGGTGGGGCTCCAACTCACAACCCTGAGATCAGAGTCACATGCTATGCTGACTGAGCCAGCCAGGTGCCTCATTGTTGTTAACTTTTTAAACGAGAGATTTATTGAAATAACATACACATACTATGCAATTCATCCATTTGAAGTGTATAAATAATTCCATGACTTTTAATGTATCACAAATATGCTCAACCACCACCAGAGTCTATTTTAAAACATTTTCATCCTTCCAAAAGGAAAATTTGCATGCTTTAACTGTCACCCCAGCCTTTCCTCAACCTCAGGTCCCAAGAAACTACAGATTTAATTTCTGCTCCAATGGGTGTCCCTGTGCCGAATGTTTCACAGGAATGGAGATGTACAGTACGTGGTCTTTGCATCTGGCATCTTTCACTTACCACACTGTCCTCAGATGAAACCTGTGTGATAGCAGGTATCAGTCCTTCATTTCTTTTTATGTCTGAATAACATCCCACAGTATGGATGCATCACATTTGCTTATCCAGTGGTCATACAGCTACAGGTGTGATTATCAAAGAAAACATGATTGTGTGAGAAGAAAATAGGGCTTCATGCCACACTTTAAGAATACTTACACTCAATGGCCAGATGGCAAAGAACAAGTTTGTGAAGGACGTGGAGAGAGAACAGCCAGAATGATAGGGGAAAATAGTGGGGATTTTGTACCTTGGGAACTAAACAGCAAGAGCATTTCAAAAGGAAGGAGAAGTTAACAGTGTCAGACATTGATGTGAAGTTCAGTGATGTGGAGACTGAAGAGTCTCTCTCAAGTTTGTGAGTGTGAAGTTCATTAATAACCTTAGCAAGTGCTATCTTGGTAGACTAAGGAGGGCACACATCCCACTGGTGTGGATGGAGAAGGCAAATTGAGGACATGGGGACAGAAAATGTTAGTATCAACAGCAATGTTTTATAGAAGCTTGACTGGAAAACAGCATGGAGGGTCCTCAAAAAAGCTGAAAATAGAGCTACCCTATGACCCAGCAATTGCACTATTGGATATTTACCCTAAAGATACAAATGTAGTGATCCAAAGGGGCAGGTGCACCTGAATGTTTATAGCAGCAATGTCCATAATAGCCAAACTATGGAAAGAGCCTAGATGTCCATCAACATCAATAGAGCCTAGATGTCCATCAACAGATGAATGGATAAAGAAGAGGTGGTATATATATATACAATGGAAAACTATGCAGCCATCAAAACCCCCAAAATCTTGCCATTTGCAATGACATGGATGGAACTAGAGGGTATTATGCTAAGTGAAATAAGTCAATCAGAGAAAGACAATTATCATATGATCTCACTGATATGAGGAATTTGAAATGCAGGGTGGGGTGTTATGGGGGGAAGGTAGGGAAAAATGAAACAAGATGGGACTGGGGAGGGAGATAAACCATAAGAGACTCAATCTCAGGAAGCAAACTGAGGGTTGCTGGAGGGGAGAGTGGTGGGAGGGATGGGGTGTTTGGGGATGGACATTGGGGAGGGTATGTGCTATAGTGAGTGCTGTGAATTGTGTAAGGCTGATGATCCACAGACCTGTACCCCTAAAACAAATAATACATTATATGTTAATAATAAAAAAAAGGAAAAAATAAAGAAGCTTGACTGGGAAAGACAGGAGGAAAGAAGAAAAGAAGCTTGAAATCTGAGGCTTATGTGTGGTCGAGGAAAGGCTTAAGGCATCTTAACCAAATCTTCTGAATGATTTGATTGTGAGGAAGAAGTTAAACACAAAAGAGATCTGGATCACGTGAAATGGGTTCACGTGGATGGAATAATAGACCTTCTGCAGGAAAACGAATAATCCTTCCACCTTAATGAGAGGATAAAATGGATACAGTCCCAGATGGGTGGGTGTATTTAACATTTGGAAGATGAGAGGATGCCCACTGACAGGCTTGTTTTCTCTGGGAAGCAGAGGTAAGGTCATCTTCTGGCTATGAGGGAGGAGGTAGGGAGACAAGAGTTTGAGGACAGTAGAGAAGATTTGAAAATGTCACTGGGGATGTGGGAGGAGTGAAATAGCCAGTGGAACTTAGACTTCTGGGCAAGGCTGTGGGCTCAGTTGAGGTAGTGATTATGAATTTATAGTGGAATCAATCAACAGTCAGATACTTATTGTGACTTCTTCTGGAGGTTTTCCTCCAGGAAAACTGGAGGAAAAAAAGGAGGTGACTCAAAAATGGGTCACTTCCCTCTGATCATGACCCATAGCCTGGAGGATGAGGTTTAGACCTTGCCCTTCACTTCTCTATTTCTGTCCTATCCATCACTACTCATTTATTCAGAAATATTTCTTTAGTGTATGTATGTGTGAGGCATTCCACTGCTGTGACAACTATCTCTTCTTCCCCTACCCCTACCTCTTTGTCCTTTCCACTAGCCTTCTCCTGTTTCCCTTTTCACTTTCTTTTTTCCTCTTTGTTTATCTTAGGATGGGGAAGTTGGAGTTACCAGTATTTTCCCCAGATTCTAATAGTTTTCATTCATGGAGAGATGAGTATGTTAAGCCTGTAGGTGATGGGCATTGGGATCCACAATTAGATGGGACATGAGTAGTCTGTGAAGCCTGTATTGCTGTAATACCCATGGAGACCTGGGATAGAATATGCAGAATGTGTTATATCTTAATGGTTTATTTATATGTTCTGCTTACTAGACTGCCAAGTTTTATGATAATTTCTGGATTTTAGTAACCACATTTGTTTGTTTAATAAATATTTATTGAACTACTATGTGCCTGTGAATTACTATGCACAAGAGGGAAGGGGACAGAAATAGAGCATTGAAAACAAACAATCTTTTTTTTTTCCCAAGGAGCTCAGCGTCCCATAGGACAGATACATAGTTGAATGTATACATTATAATATGATGTGACTAAGGCCATAATAGAAGTATGCAGGAGAAAAGAGTTAATACAAAAGAGTGTGGATTGGTCAGAGAATATATTTGGTGAGAATTTGAGATGACTGCAATTGATCAGTTTACCAGGGAGGAAGAGATGGAGCAGGTGAATGGGGCTAGAGCCTTAAAAGCAGATGGAACTATTAGCACCACTTAGACCTACAAAGTATGGGGAAGACTGACAGGAGAGAAAAAGGAAAACATAAGCAGGGGCCAGATTGGAAAGGTCTTTTATCCATGCTAAGTGTTTGAGCTTTATTTTACAGGCTGTAGAAAGAAGTGAAGAGCTTTAAAAAGTTAGAATGATGTGATCTAAGTTGTTTTTCATTTTTTTTTAAAGATTTTATTTATTTATTTGAGAAAGAGAGCAAGGAAGGGGAGGAACAGAGGGAGAGGGACAAGCAGACTCTTCACTGAGTGCAGAGCCTGATGCAGGTCTCAATCCCATGACCTAAGATCATGACTGAGCCAAAACCAAGAGTCAGCCACTTAACTGACTGAGGCAGCCAGGTACTCCTGAGTTGTCTTTAGCACAACCATTCTGGAGGTAATACGAGAGGTTATGTAGAAAGATTGAAACCTAGAATGAGGATGCCAGTTAAGAGTTCAGACAAGAGATAAAGATGTCCTAAACTAGGTTGTGGGAGACTGTGAATGCAGAAAACAACAACAACAACAACAACACAGAGTCAAGATTGATGGTGCAGAATCAGCTAGACTTGTGATTGAGCCAACATAGAGGTAGAGAGGGGAGAGAAGACTGAAAGGTGACCCCCAGATTTCTGGTCTGTGAGACTGGTGGCTGGTGGCATCGCCAATGATGACTCTGAGAACTAGGTGAGACTCAGATGCGGACAGAGTTAAGAGATCCACTTTAGACCTGTTAATTTGGAAGATCCTCTGGAAGACCAAGGTGGAGATACCCAAAAGGCAGATTTACAGAAGTTAGGAAAGAGGTCTGTGTCAGGAGTACACAATTACAGTTTTTAACCATGAGAATAGTATTAAAATCATGAGAACATATGAGACTGCCAAAGAAGACGTAAGAGTGAAAAGGGGAGAGTGAGGCATAGAAGACTGAGAAATATGAATAGTTAAGGATGTGGTAGAAGAGAAAGATAGAACACAACAGCCTAAAGTGGCTAGAGAGGGAGAGGAGAAACAAGGAAGCAAGGGAAGGAGACAGAATCAACGGAAAGGGTGACGAATGTGAAAAATGGAAAGTGGGAAGGATTTAGTCTTGTTCATTGGTTTGAGAATTAGCATATCTCAATGTCTTTTGTAGTACAACTTGAAAGGTAGGCATGAGGATGATGGATTGGTGTAAAAAATGATCAACAATCAGATTTTACTGGGTTGAGGAATAAATATTAAGTAAGGAAAATAAGAAATGAAGTGTACTTTCCAATACTTTTAAGTTTTAGCACAGCCATGATGATGAAAGGGTAAAAATATTTAGTGTCCTCCATTAAGGGCTTATTAAGCTTTTTATCTTTTAAGTACTCGAGGACCAACAGTTGGGATGCATGGTATTCTGCTGTGTGCCTCCATGTGTCACTACAATCACTGGTAAGTGGATATTACCAAGAGAGAAAATATTATAATAATTAAGAGCTTCCTAACATAGAAATGTCCTTCTTAGCAAGAAAGGATATTCATTATCCTAAGACATGTTAAGGAAGTCTGAGTAGCCACTTATCGAAACACTGGAGAGGAACGTTCTGTATCATTTAAGGGTTTGAGAGAGAGTCTCTTTAACATGAGACTCCATTCAGTTATTATTTCTTGTTTATAATAGCTGATGGTGGTAATTTGAATTTAAATTAAAACTCTACAGACCTCTAGACTTAACTGTATAATTCTCATCTGTTGTACTCTCTCGTCCTGTTAAACCTAAGTTTGCGCTACCAGGAAATGCTTTGCCTTTGGTCTCTATCCCATTTTGCACACACCACACCCTAATCGACTGGAATGCTCTCTTCTTTCATCCATGCTAACCTCCTCTCCCTCCCAACATCCTCCTAGACTAGCCTCCGTCAAGTTCCTGTCCCAACGGCTCCTCTGGCCGGCTCTTACTGGCATCTGCCAATCCACAAGTCAGAGACAGAGCTGCCACTAGTCAGCGTGTCAGAAAATACACACGTGCTTTATATGAGTGGTTCCCTAATTCGGTAGGCAACTGCTATCCTGCGTCAAAAATTTAAAGAAGAGAAGATTGACCTTGCAAACAAAGAGCTGATAGAGAAAAGGGGTTCTAGTTTATAAGAGGAACACATTTTTTTGATATGTCATGGTTCCCTTTGAGGAAAAAAGCCACATTCAAATCTATAAGTAATAATAATGAGGAGGGCACAGCAATGGGGATGGGATTCCTGTTTTCCCTTTTATGTATTAACTGATTCATCAATGATAGTCCTGAACTGCATCTATTCCTGTTAAATGTACACATTACCAGCAGTGCTCACAATTTATTTGAAGTGGAGCTATTATAGGTAACTGTTTTCTGAACAGCTGAGGCCTGACCCGTGTATAAATACTGCTTTATCTTTCTGAAATGTATTATACATTAAATTGTTTTCTTCAAATAAAAGTGTTAAATATAAATTTGACATGTCACTGGTTCAGAATTAACATTATAAAATCAATTGATACACTTATCTCATTGAATTACTTATTCCGTTTATGGAGCCCCTGTCAGTTATCAAAAACCAAGTTAGGCTCTGAGGCTATAGGATGGAGTGCAGTGTGGGGAGGTGGGTGCGCTTGCTGGTGCTTACCGGCCAGACCTTGCTCTGATTTGAAACTTTCTATTTTAGACTACCTTTTTTGTCAGTCTCCTGGTTTCAACTGTTTTCAAGAGTGGAGTCACCTCTAAGTAACCTCCTTCCCCAGCTCTTTTTTTTGGGGGGCGGGGGCTAGCTTTTCTCTATACATAATAAAAATGAACATATAGAGCAAGTGTATAAATCAAATGTAAATCTGCTATGAGTGTGTTAAGGCGCTCTCCTTTGAGTAATTGCATAATTTTAGAGCACAAATGTCATTAATTTTAGTTTCTGAGAGACCACACATGCATATATTACCATAGGAATAGATTGGTCAAGGGAGCACAGGCTGTAATTGATAATGTAGTCACGCTATTGCTTCTTGTTTTCATTTGGATTGTGGAAGTATAAATAATATTTATTAAATAATGATTTTTGGTTTTGTACTCAAAACTTTAGGTTTTATAGCATTCTTCCATTTTTTGGGTATAGCTAATGGCTTTACTGATATAACCAAGATGGAAAAATTCTATTCATAGAATTTCAGGGAGGTTGGGCTTACTTTGATAATAAATAGCTCCCTGAGAATAAGTAGTATTATTCTTCCCAGGCAGCTATGGGCAGTGAGGAGGGTGAGGTGGAGGGGTGTGTAGTCTTTGGAGGGTATCCTAGAGCAAAAGGAAAGGAAGAGCCACTAATACAGCAGAAAGCTGTGAGTTACATGGTCTAAAATCCCCCTCCCCATTTTTCCTACAATCCTCAGGAAACTTGTCATATTCTGAAAATTTTGGGATCAGATATTTTGTGGAATGGGAGTGAGCTTCACTTCTGAGATAGAGCCCAAGAAAATAAGGTTAAGAATTTGCAGAAATCACAAAGAGGTTTCTGAACTTAACAGGCCATAATTGATTGTTCAATCCAAATTCACTTAAATTTTTAAGGGAAAGAGAGTCCCCAAATAATTAGTAGGTTATATCTAAATAAGAGTTAGCATAAAAGTGAAAGGCTAAATACAAATATTGCTCACATTCTTGACAATGGTTTTTAACTGCAAGTTGGCATAAACCTGTAGACAGGACATAGAGATGGCATTTTCTTTATGTAATATAAACACATGTGGGCTTTTAAAAAAATTACTCCTATCAGATTGAATTGGTATTTCTGTTGGGGGGGGATCTACTAGCCTTTCCATTCTCACAACTTCTCACAGAGTCTAGTATAGTAGAGTTCAAGGGTACTTAATTAATGTCATTGATTGCCCTGCTAACTGAATGACAGCAATAGTAGATTCCCTGTTTACATGAGTGAACCCAAATATGGAAAGGAGAAAGACATTGATAAGAGAGTTGGAAAAAAAAAGAGAATAAAAGAATTAGTGAAAAGAAAAAGATATTGAGTACTCGAGATCTATGTAATGGACTTACATAAAAATTAGGGTGAATACCTTAATTTTGATCCACATTGTGACATGTCGTTAAGGTTTCAATAAACAAAATATGCCATCCATCAAACAAAAAACAAAATTAAGCAAAATCCAAAACTCTGTGGCTTAACAGAGAAAGGGAGACATTTTAATGTGAGGCGAGCTTAGGTGTTATCCAGTGGGGGTATAAATAGAAACTAAGTCTGTGTTTCTCAAAGTAAGATTCGCAGACCATCTGTATTATAATCACATGACACAGTTGTTAGTATGAGCCCCACTCTAAAACACTAAGTCAGAATTTCTGGAAGAGAGAGCTCAAAAGCCTGCATGTTTAATCTGCACCCCAAATAGTTCTGATGTACTCAAGTTTGAAATCACTGTCTTAGAATGCAGATTTCACTGTGGTTTCAGAGTTGATGGATAGGACTGATATTAAACAGTGGGAGGAAATACCAAGGGAATAGTTGTAGGTAACCAGACAGGGTGATGCGGCATGAAATCAGCTTTAGAGTAAAGCAGACCAGATTTGACTAGATGATACCTTGGGCAAGTCCTTTAATTTTCCTGATCCTCTGTCTTCCTTCCTGTTAAAGGCAAGAAAGAGTACTCGTGTAGGATCATGGTCATGAATAGAGATCATTTGTGTACAGAGCCTGACACATTTTAGGGCTCCTGATAAGTCATGGCTCTGATCTCAAGCCTCGTGGAAGATTTCCAGGTGCTTAAAGTTTGCAACCCTAGGTGTTGCTGGATCTTAAGATGGCTGCCGGGCGGCTGGCTCCTGGCGGAAGAATGGATGTAGAGTGGGCTGCTACCTACTGGCCTAAATGAAAGTGATGTTGAGTTGAATTCTGAAGATGAAACCCCATTAGAGAACTCTGGACTTAACTTACAGGAAGATAACGATAATGGGGCCATTACAAAAACAGAGATCTCAGATTTCCAAACTGATGGACCAAAGCCTGGGCAGAGGCAAATGTAAATGCATACAAAGAGTGCCCCTCTGGAGTTCCCTTAAATACGTGGCATCAATTTCAAGAATTGCATAAAAAACATTCTGAACAGAAAAATCTCAACTTCAGGATTCAGAAGGAAGAAAAGAAAACACTCCAGGAAGGGTAAATTGAAGAATGAAGAAGAGTCTCATAGTGAACAGACCTCAAGTGAAACCTAGTGGAAGGAGCTCACTCAGTATTTTGGAATCAGTGATGGGTTTGACACCCCTGTTAAAAAGAAAAAAAAATTGACAAGCTGGGTCTTGAAAAGAGCATAGACCAAGCCGTGGAAGAGTGGAACATCGAGAAGGCTGAGGAACTCAGCAACCAGCTAGCTACTTGAGAGCTTGGTGTAAAAATTGCTAAGGTGGTTTCCTGCCACAACTTTGTAAAAGCCAAAAAGGATGCTGAAAATTCACAGGTTGCCCGAAAAAAGAAGAAACTTGCATGGGGGTTTGAAGCAAAGAAGAGATCGGAAACCAAGAGCAACATGGGATATATGTAACTTGCCACAATTCCTCACGACATTTGAGTCTTGACTTGGGTTTTTGCTTGAGTCTTCAACTGCTCAATTTACTGAAAAAATTTTCCTGCTTATGTTAACTCTGTCAGGAAACTAGTAGAAATTGGAAAAATAAGCATAAAATTTGGGAGTTGATTATTAAATCTTTTCAGTTTTAAAAAAATAGTTTGCAACCCTAAATCCCAGAAAACTGCTGGAAAGCGCAGGGATCCCACATTTGAAGAAAATGTTTTGTAAACAGGTCCCCTAATCCAGTCCAAACATCTCCAATACCGTATACATGGAGGACAAATAAGATTCCATAAGAAACTCATGGTCTGAGAAAAAAGGAAATGAAATTTGTCACAGGAACATGGTAGAATAATGCATCCTTCTGACTGCTTTGCGTCAGGACATGATCAGAAAGGAAAAGTATAATTTCCTAAAGAGCGAAAGAAATTATTTTGGCTAAATTTGATGGGCTAGAAAAGATAAATGCCACAGATAACAAAGAAACTAAAATTATAGCTCCAAGGAAGTAGGAGATGAACATGAGGTTTTTGTTGTGTAGGTGATTAAATCTCAGAGGAGCATGACAAGAGGACCTGAAGTGAGAAGAAAAGAAGTGGTAGGTAAAATCTGTAAATGCTCAGTGTCCCTGTAGCAAATTGGTGCAGTTCTGTGTTTGTTTCTGAGGAAATAACCGTTTCAGGCTTCAGGTCCTGAAAGAATAAGTTAGAGTTGTGCTATCACATCATTGCAAAGGACTTTTGGAAATGGGGAGTGAGTTTAGTTTTTTTTCTTCTTAAGTTTTCGAAGTGAGCATTTGGATATTTGGATGATTGTCAGAGGTAGATTTTATTTTTTAAATTTTTACAGCTTTTTTAAAAAACGGGGGTCGGGGAGGGGCCTAGTGTCTTAGAGAATCCAAACATCATTGTTTACAGTTTATTATGTAGTTGAGGCTCCAATGTTGAATGACTAGAAAGAGAAATATACTGGAAGTAGTTAGATTACTGGCATCAGGCAATTAACAAAGACAACAAAGATTCTTCATAAATCAGTTAATGTAGATCTCCCCGCCCCTCCAGCCAGGTTTATTGAGATATAATTGACATATAACATTGTATCCATTTAAGCTGTACAACCTGTTGATCTGATGCATTCATATATTACAAAATGATTATCAACATAATGTTAGCTAAGACCTCCATCACATCACATAATTATTATTTCTTTATTGTGGTGAGAACATTTAAGATCTGTTCTCTTAGCAAGTGCTGAGTATATAATACAGCACTATTAACTATAATCACCATGCTGTATATTAGATCCCCAGAACTTATTCATCTTACAACTGAGAATCTGTACCCTTTGACCACCATCTGCCCATTTTCCTTCACGGTGTCCCAGCCCCTGGTAACCAACCAGGCTGGTCTCGATTTCTGAGAGCCTGGCTTTTTTAGATTTTACATATAAGTGAGATTGTGCAATATTTGACTTTCTATGCCTGACTTATGCCTTCATGGTTCCTCCATTTTGTGTCAAATGGCGGGATTTCCTTCTTATTTTCCTTCTTATTCACGACTGAGTAATATTCCATTATATATATACACCACATTTTCTTTATTCACTCATCCATTGACAGACACTTGGGTTGTTTTTCAGATATCTCTTCAAGATATTAATTTCATTTCCTTTGGTATATATCCAAAAGTCAGGTAGTTGGATCGTATGGTAGTTCTATTTTTAAAGTTTTTTTCTTTTTTTAGGAAACTACTATTTTCCATAGTGGTTGTCCCAACTTACATTCCCACCAATAGTGTTTAAGGGTTCCCTTTTCTTAATACCTTCACCAGACCTTGTTGTCTCTTATTTTTTTGATGACAGCCATTCTAACAGGTGTGAGGCAGTATCTCATTATGGTTTTGATTTGCATTTTCCTGAAAATTAGTGATGTTGAGCATGTTTTCACATACCTATTGGCCACTTGTATGGTTTCTTAAAAAAAAGTCTATTTCAATTTCTCTGCCCTTTTTAAATCAAATTGTTTTTTTCTTATTGTGTTATATGAGTTCTTTATAGATTTTGGAAATCAGCCCCTTATCAGATATATGGTTTGTAAATATTTTCTCCCATTCCACAGGTTTCTTTGTTGATTGCCAATTTTGTTGATTGTTTCTTTGCTGTGCAGAAGCTTTTTTTTGTGCAGAAAATTTTTAGTTTGATATAGTCCCACTTATTTATTTTTGCCTTTGTTACCTTTGCTTTTGGTGTCAGAAAAATCACTGCCAAGACCAAGGTCAAGGAGTTTTTCCCCCATATTTTCTTCTGGGAGTTTTATAGTTTGGATCTTTAAGTCTTTAATACATTTCAAGTTAATTTTTGTCTGTGATATAAGATGGATATCCAATTTCATTCTTCTGCATTTGATTTTCCAGTTTCCTCAATGGCCTTTATTGAAGAGAATATCCTTTTTCCCTTGAGTATTATTGTCTCCCTTGTCAAATATTAGCTGACTGTATGTGCAAGAATTTATTTCTGGGCTCTGAAATCTGTTCCATTGTCTATGTGTTTATTTTTACAGCAGTTACATACTGTTTTTATTACTATAGCTTTGTAGTATGGTTTGAATCAGGAAGGGTGATGCTTCCAGCTTTGTTCTTCCTCAGGCTTGCTTTGGCTATTTGGGGTCATTTGTGGTTCCATACAAATTTCAGAATTGCTTTTTCTATTTCTGTGAAAAATGCCATTAGAATTTTGATGGAGGGGTGCCTGGGTGGCTCAGTGGATTAAGCAGCTGCCTTCAGCTCAGGTCATAATCTCAGGGTCCTGGGATCTAGCCCCACATCCTGCTTTCCACTCAGTGGGGAACCTGTTTCCCCTATCTCTCTGCCTACTTGTGATCTCTCTCTCTCTGTGTCAAATAAATAAATAAAATATTAAAAAAAAAGAATTTTCATGGAATCTGATTTTTTTTAAATAATGCCATCCAAAAAATAGATTTGTCAGTACTACTCAAGAAGCTTTTTAATGACAATGCTTCTGCCCAATGCTAGGATTGATTTTTAGCTTAAACTTCAACCTGAGTCCTTTCAGAAACAAAGCAAAAGACAAAACCCTCTTTCTATTGTTAATAAAGAAGAAACCACTAGTAGAAAAAGCAAAGGGAGGGAAAACTGTGGACTGCAGAACTCAATAGGGAAGTCCTTCCTCAGTTGGTGTCCACCTGACAGTTCAACAGCCCCCACTGAATAAGGGCTAACATTCCTTAGAAATCAGTTCCTGAGTATTTTTTTATTTATGCTATTAACAACAGACAATCTGGTAATTGTAGATTTCCATCGGAAAAATGCAAGACATCCAAAATCAAATGATCAGAATAAAAAAGGAACACTCCAGATTAGTCTAGAAGAAAATCATTCATTTGGTCATACCTGACCAAATGTTTTCACCATTTGCTAGGAGTCAGATATTTAGAATACATGCTCCATGATATTACTAAGCACCCAGTAGATAACAAAAACAATTGGGAGTGTCAGTGGTCAATTAAAACATGGCCAATGTTCTCCCATCCAAGTACTAACCAGGCCCGACCCTGCTTAGCTTCCGAGATCAGACGAGATCGGGTGCGTTCAGGGTGGTAGGGCCATAGACAAAACATAGCCAATGTTATCAAAGAGTCTAAGGAAGTAGAATTCCACATATTGTGTGTTTGTCTGTGTATGTTTGTGTATGTATGCACATGTGTATTAAATATGAGCTTAACGTGTTCTAAACTATAAATTATCATTATTTTGTAGAATAAAGTCATTCTTGGTTAATCTTTTCACTGTATTTCTTAATAAATGGCAAGATTATGCTATTGAGAAATAGCTAAAAGAGGCCCATTTACCTGGTTTTTGAGTCTGGATAGCAGTGACTCATTATGACCAGCCCACCTGTTATATCCTCTGAGGAACATGGCTCAAGCAGGCTCATTTGAAGCTGAAAGTGCTATAGATTTTGAACAAAGACACATTATTCCTTTAAAATAAGGAAAAAAATCACTGTGGATGGTTGTACAGAAAAAAGCGATGCTAAATACAATAGATGAAATAGTTATTAACTTCCCTTTAAGAGTTTTCAACAAGAATCTAAATCTTCTTTTTATGGCGGAGAATCCAATTTTTCATAAAGTGTATCATTATCATCTGGGCATAATTCATTGGCAGGGAATGATTCTTCACACAGATACTGGTGATAATATAGCATTTACATTTTTCAGAACTTTATGTTTAAAAAATGAATAACGGGTAAGAATAGAATCCTAATGTGTCTCTACCTTCGCCGAGACACCAACCCCTCTCTGGCATGACTTCTCTGTGCCAGCTCAGGCTCAAACAGTCAGTTTGATATTTTTAAAAAGTATCTCTTCCAACTTCACCTCACCTAATGCTTCAAAGGTGATTCTTTCAAGCTCAGTTACATCTTCTTCGTGATTTTTGGCATTTTTAGTAGAGCAAGTTTGCTTTATTTTGACATATGGTATATCATGTCCAAAGGCACAGTATGGACTTCAATCAAAGGCCTTGACTTATTCCTTCTAAAGCTAGTTAGTGTCCTAAACTAGGCAGCTATAGTCATGCTTTTACGTCTTCCACCTGACTTGGAGGGGAGGCAAGGGACCGGCTTGACTATAAAAATATATATATTAAAATTGACTATTAAAAATATATAATATACATATATTAAAATTGACTATTAAAATATATATATATATTATGTATGAGTTCAAAAGCCTTCAGTTAGTTCTCTCTCCCCAAATTCATACAAATGGAGTCACCTGTGAGAGCAGCACCTTTAATGGCTTTCCATAATGATTAATTGCTGAGCAACAAAGGTTTTCCCAAATCCTCTGAAAGAACATCTTGCTGGCTTACAATTAATGCATCTCCTTTGACAAAGTCACTAGCAGGAAGAGGGGGAAAGAGCTTATTTTAAATGGTGAACATACCTTCATTTGTCTTAAACCCAAGCTAAGCTTTTCACAGCTGCTTTTCATTTTCTTTGTCTCCAGCCCAATAATCTCTAAACAAGGGAAATCTCTCTTTAGTGATGACATGACTGAAACACAAAGTGTTAGCTTTTTGAAACATTTCAACCCAACCTCCCGCCTTTCTTTTAAATACTAAGCATGAGGTCATAAATTAGAAAATGCATAGATTTTCAGTTATAATCCCATTTATTAAGGTCTGACAGAATAACTCCATCTGGTTAAATCTAGTTGCAGTGCAGTAAGATTTATTAAAGGGAACTGTAATGTATCTCGTTAAAAGAAGAGCTGGGCACATCTACTATATTCAGAGTTAATGGTGATTTAGCGGAAATGTACAGAACATTTATTTTTCCTTCTGACTTTATGACATTTTTGAAAGCCTCAAAAAATAATAAACTATAAAATGTAATTTTTCTCTCTAAAAGATTGTCTTGTGGATTGGGTATTCCTCACTATCTAGAATGCATTACGGTACAAATTTTGCAGGTACGCATATCTCTGTTATAGCAGAACGCTTGATAACAAGGAAACAAATTGCAACAAGTCCACATACTGTGGAGTCAGAGGTGTTTTTCAATTACTTTCTGATCTAAACTCTCCTGTAAGAGCATGCAGTCGTGGTCCTTTGGCTCTTGTATAACTATTAATAGCAAGATCATTTAAAAAAATTTTTTGCCAAGAATGAAAAAAAATCTGCCATGTTGCAGAAGTTTTACTGTCACATTGACCATTCATCCAGGAATGCTTTTCCTAGGCAATAAGATCGTTCAATGGGGTATGCCCAAAGCATATCCAATAAATGTGAAAAAACATATTCACTGCATTTTGTAAACATGAAAAAAATTACTGGTTTCAAAGGCTACTGTATGCTACAGTGGTCAACTGTTTTACTAGGCAAGCATCTGCGAGCAGGAAACCCAATGTTTTCTGCATTTGTAGGATCTAGTCTTATTGGCATGCGGCAGTCATTCATCTATATTGGTCAAATCAGTGATGGAATGATTGAAAAAGTTGATGGGAAATTTTTTTAAACTCTAAGGTCTCTTTACATTTTTAGCTGATTTAAGAGAATCAGTAATAGGGAGAAAAAGTATACTAATGTCAATCATTGGAAAGGCAGTAATTTGCCAGTTCCTCTATGTGAATTGTCCACCCTGTGATTTATGGACACCGCCTTTGGTCTTTCTGGCTGCCTTTTTTTTCTTCTACACAATGTATCCTTCTCTTGTTTTTTTTTTTTTTTTATATATATATATTTTATTTATTAGTTAGAGCGAGCGAGCAGAGGCAGACAGAGAGGCAGGCAGAGGCAAAGGGAGAAGCAGGCTCCCTGCCGAGCAAGGAGCCCGATGTGGGACTCGATCCCAGGACGCTGGGATCATGACCTGAGCCGAAGGCAGCTGCTCAACCAACTGAGCCACCCAGGCGTCCCTATCCTTCTCTTGTCACTTCCATGCTTTAGGAGATGGCTTTCCAATTATGGTCCACCTTTGTTATTTCTTCCTTCGTTAGCATGGTGGAGTGTTAATTGTATTTTGACAATTTCTTTTTATTTTTATGTCTTCTGTTCATTGCCCTAAATCAAGAAGAGATCCTTCCTTCATTGAAAGGAAAATCTTCAGTAGAATAATGACAATAAATAGTTTATTTAGTTTTTTTTTAACAGAGATATAATTTGGCCTGAATAAAGATGAAATATTTCCATTAGGTTTTTAAAGTTAAGGTCACAGGAATGAAGATTAAAAAAAAAAAGGTAAGTCAAGTGGGAAATACATAAGAAGAATCAATTCTTACGGGCATTAACTGATTGTCCAGGTAAATGCACTTTGCTCTTTCATTCCCTGTTTGTGGCCAGTTTACAGAACAGAGACAAGTAGGTTAATGCAACGCTCACAATTTAATTATTTTTGTAACTTCACTCACTCATTTCACAAGCCGCAAAGATTGCTACCATTTGTTGGTGAATTACTATGTGTATGTGTTAGTCTTTGTGGTGAGGACTTGACCCATATCAGCACATATTTAATCTTCACAGCAACTCTATTAGACAAAATCTCCATTTTACAGATGTGAAAACTGAGATTTATAGGGCCTAAGATCATATAGCTTCTTAACGGCAGAGCTATGTGGCTCCAAAATCCATGCTTGTAAATGAATATGCCTCCATGAATTTCATGAACACTACTCACTTGCTCTCTCACAGGACACCAACTATTTGGGGCACAGGCTTCAATTAATCATTACGGCTAGTTTGAATTTATATCTTGATTTTATTTTACTCATTCTTTTCTTTTTTTAAGATTTGTTTATTTGAGAGAGAGAGAGAGAGCAAGCACAAGCAGCGGGGCTGGGGAGAGGAGACACAGACTCCTCACTGTGCCGGGAGCCCGATGAGGGTCTCAATCCCATGACCCTGGGACCATGACTTGAGCTGAAGGCAAACGCTTAACCAACTGAGCCACCCAGGCACCCTTTACTCATTCTATTATTATTTTTTTTAATCCTGTAAGGAGAAAAAAGTTAAGATTATGGGTTAGGCTTACATTAATAATATCTATCCATAAGACACCCATGACCACAAGTCTTCAGAGGCTAAACAACTCTGGTAAGTCTACCATACAGGATGCTTCCCTCTCCAGAGCAACTCTCTTATTCACACTCTTCTCTTCTCTTTTTTTTTTTTTCTCCCACCTCCTGCCATATGATATACCCTGGCCCAGATGATAAAGCTATTAAACTGAAAAATGATACAGACTCATTGTCTTTTAGGAAATCAGTACAATTGGAACTCCCTCACCTCCTGTCATGAACCCTACTGCCCTTCCTGTCCCTGGAATTTGTACTCTCTCCTTTTACAAAGGATGAAACAATCTGCCCTTGTCAAGGATCTCCCTTCCATTTGTGTCCTGGATCCAGATAGCACTTGTCTTTTCAAAGATTTTCCTCTGGAGTTTATCCTTTCTCTCCTGCCTCAAAGGTTTCTTCCCTTTTACTGAATTGTCATTAGTGTACAGACATGCTTGTATCTTTCAACTTAAAAAAGAATCCTCAGGGCACCTGGGTGGCTTAGTCAGATAAGTGTCTGCATTCAGGTCAGGCCCTGATCCTGGGACTGAGGCCTACACCAGGCTCTCTGCTTGGTAGGGAGTCTGCTACTTCCCCTGACACTCTGCCCTGCTTATGCTTGCCATCTCCCTCTTCATCTCTGTCTCTCTCACCATCCCCAAAATAAAATCTTAAAAAAAAATTTTTTTAAATGAGAAAGAATCTTCTCTTTAGTCCTTATTTGCCTTCAGCTATCACTCTCAAAACTCTGCTCACCACTAAAAAACTTCTTGGGTTTTCTGTAGTAATGGCCTCTATTTTGTCACTATTCATTCTCTCCTCCTTCCATTCCCATCAGACTTATGTTACCAGCAATGCACTGAGGCTGCATTTGACAGGACGACCAATGAAGTCCATTTCTCAAATCTGGTGATTGCTGTCTCTGACACTGACCTGCCAGCATTTGACATACTTGACCATTCCCTCCTTTCTGAAGCACTTTCTTCTAGCTTCCATGACATCAATTTTCCTTCATTTTCTCCTCTTTGGCAGTCACCCATTCTCTGTCTCTTTTGCCTTCTCCACTAGACCTTTGAACGTTGAGCTGACTGTAGGCTTTTCCATCTGCATGTCCACACGAGACAATTTCATGGCTTGTATACCCTCAAATATCTCTAGCCCACTTGTTCTCCAGAATTCACTCTCCTACTTAACATGCGTGTATATCTAATAAATATCTCAAACTTACATTTTTTCTACTCTTTGTTTCTATGATTTTGATCTTTTTTTTTCTCTCTCTCTCTTTTTTTTTAAAGATTCCATGATTAAATGATACATGCAGTAATTTTCTTTCTCTGTGGCCTATGTCACTTAAATAATGCCCTCAAGGTTCATCTGTGAGTATTACAAATGACAGGATTTCCTTCTGTTTTAAGGCTGAATAATGTTTCATTGTGTACATACACTACATTTTCTTTATTCATTCTTCCGTCAGTAGACATGTAGGATGTTCCCATACTGTGGCTATTGAGAGTAATCCTGCTATGAATATAGGAGCACAGAAATCTCTAGAAGATCATGATTTCCTTTTCTTTAGATAGACAACTAGAAGTAGAATTGCTGGATTATTTGATAGTTCACTTCTAATTTCTTAAGGAATCTCCATGTTCTTTTCAATAGTAGATGTACCAGTTTACATTAACACCAATAGTGTAAAAGAGTCCCCTTTTCCCATATCTTCACCACCATCTGTTGTCACTTGTCTTTTTGATAACAGACAGGCATGAGGTGATATCCCTTTGATATTTTCTTTGGAAAAACATCCATTTAGGTCCTTTGCCCATTTTTAAATTGGGTTATTTGTTGGGTTTTTTTTTTTTGCTATTGAGTTGTATGAGTTTTTTTTTTTTTTTTTTTGTAATACTAACCTTTACCAGATATGTGGTTTATAAATATTTTCTTCTATTACTAGGTTGCTTTTTTACTTTGTTGATGACTTCCCTTTCTGTGAAGAAGCTTTCTAGTTTGATGAAGTTCTACTTGTTTATTTTTGCTTTTGCTGAGTTTGGTTTGATGTCAAATCAAAAAAAAAAAAAATCACCAAGACTGATGTCAAAGAGCTTACTGCCTATGTTTTCTTCTCGGAGTTTTACAGTTTCAGG
This sequence comes from Taxidea taxus jeffersonii, assembly GCA_003697995.1. Taxonomy (NCBI): domain Eukaryota; kingdom Metazoa; phylum Chordata; class Mammalia; order Carnivora; family Mustelidae; genus Taxidea; species Taxidea taxus. Next base: position 34,680 of record ML100280.1, on the reverse strand, counting down.
TCTTACATTCAAGTCTTTACTCCATTTTGTGTATGGTGTAAGATAGTGGTTCTTTCATTCTTTTGTGGTTGTCCAGTTTCTATGTTGAAGAGATTGGATATTCTTGGTTCCTTTGTCAGAAGTTAACTGACCATATACACATGGATTTATTTCTGGGCTCTTTATTCTGTTCTACTGATATTTTTATGCCATTTCCACATTGTTTTGATTATAATAGGTGGTAATATTGTTTGAAATCAGGAAGTGTACTGCTTCTAGTTTTGTTCTTTCTCAGAATTGCTTTGGTTATTCGGGGTCTTTTGTGGTTCCATATGCATTTTAGGATTGTTCTTATATTTCTGTGAAAAACGCCATTGAAATTTTTATAGGGATTGCATTGGATCTTTAGGTCATTTTAAGTAGTATGGAGATTTTTAACAGTATTAATTTCTAATACATGAGCATAGAATATCTTTCTATTTATTTGTGTCTTCAAAAATACTGAATGGCTGATGGATTAAAAAAAAAAGACCCAACTATCTGTTGCTTATAAGGGCCTCAACCTAGCTTTAAGGACACACAGATTGAAAGTGTAGAGATTAAAAAAGTATTCCATGCAAATGGAAACCAAAAGAAAAACAGGGGAAGCTATACTTATATCAGAAAAAAAAAAAATAGATTTTAAGCCAAAGACTGTAACAAGAGACAAAGATGGTCTTTATACAGTTATAAAAGGGTGTATTCATCAGAAGGACATAGCAATTGTAAATATTTTTGCACCCAACATAGAGTACCTAAATACACAATACAAATATTAATAGATCTGGAGGGGGAAATAGATAGCAATATAATAGTAGGGGACTTCAATACACCACCTTCAACAATGGATAGATCATCCAGGCAGAAAATCAATAAGGAAACATTGGCCTTAAACTACATGTTAGATCAGATGGACTTAACAGATATTTACGGAATATTCCATCCAACATCAACAGAATACAGATTCTTCTCAAGCACACAAGGAACCTCCCCTAGAATAGATTATGTTAGGCAACAAAATAAGTCTATGTAAGTTTAAGAAGTCTGAAATCATATCAAGCATCTTTTCCAACCATAATGGCATGAAACTAGAAATCAGTTACAAGAAAACTGGAAAATTTGCAAATATGTGGAGATTAAATAAATCCTCCTGAACAATCAATGGGTCAAAGAAGGAATCAAAAGAGAAATAAAAATACACCTCGATGCAAATGAAAATGGAAATACAATATACCACAGTTTATGGAATGCAGTAAGATCAGGTCTAACAGGAAAGTTTATAGTGATAAATGCCTACATTAGGAAATGGAAAGATCGCAAATAAACAAGCTAACTTCATACCTCAAAGAACTAGAAAAAGAACAAACTAAGCCCAAAGTAATTAGAAAGAAGGAAATAACGAAGGTCAGAGGGAAATATATGAAACAGAGACTAAAAAGATAATAGGAAAGATCAAAGAAACTCAGCTTTTTTTTTTAATTTGCCATTTTTAAAGAAAGATTTTTATTTATTTATTTAAGAGAGCTCACACATATGTATGTGGGGGAAGGGGCAGAGAGGAGGAGAGAAAGAGAGAGAATCTGGAGCAGACTCCACACTGAGTATAGAGCCCAGATTGGTGCTTGGATCTCAGAACCCAGGGATCATGACCTAAACTGAAATCAAGAGTTGAATGTTCAACCAACTGAGCCACCAGGTTCCCCTTGTTTTTTTTTTTTTTAATTTTTATTTACACATATATAGAGAGAGCACACATAAGTGTTGGGGGGTATGGGATGGGGGTTGGGATGGGGGTTAGGGGTGGAGAGGCAGAGGGACAGGTAGAGGGAGAGAGAGAATCTTAAGTGGGCTCCACTCTCAGCACAGAGCCAACTTGGGATTCAGTCTCATGATCCTGAGATCATAGCCTGAGCTGAAATCAAGAGTCAGACACTTAACTGACTGAGCCACCCATGTGCCCCAAGGGCTGGTTTTTTGAACTGTAAACAAGAGAAACGATTAGCTAGACTTAACAAGAAAAAAAGAGGACTCAAATAAACAAAATTTTAAAATTATAAATGAAAGAGGAGACATTACAACTGATACCACAGAAATACAAAGTATCAGAAGAGACTACTGTGAACAATTATATGCTAACAAATTGGATAAATTCCTAGAAACATACAACCTACCAAGACTTAATTGTAAAGAAATAGAAAATGTGAACAGATTGATTTTCAGTAAGGAAATCAGATCAGTAATCATAAACCTCCCACAAAGAAAACCCCAGGACCTGAAGGCCACACTGGTGAATTCTATCAAACATTTAAAGGAGAATTAATACCCATCCTTCTCAAACTCTTCCAAAAACTAGAAGAGGGAGAAATACTCTCAAAATAATTTTATTATGCCTGACCTGATACCAAAACAAGGCAAAGACATTACAAGAAAAAACTACAGGCCAATATCCCTGATAAACATGGATGCAAAAATCCTTAACGAATTATTAGCAAACTGAATTCAACAATGTATTAAAAGGATCATTCACCACAACCAAGTGGGATTTGTTCCAGGGATGCAATGATGTTGCAATATCTGCATATTGTGATACACGACAATTAACAAAATAAAGGTAAAAAATCACATGAATCTCGATAGACCCAGAAAAAGAATTTGAAAAAATTCAGTATGCTTTTGTGATTAAAGCTCTCAACAAACTGGGTACAAAAGGAGTGTACCTCAACATAATAAAGACCATATATGGCAAACCTATAGCTGATACCATTCTCAATGCCGAAAACTTTTCCTCGAAGACCAGATCTCCGTATCCAATATATCCATCAGAACAGTTCTTGTTTCTATCTCCAAACTATATTCTTTCCAATATTTTCAATCATGATCATTATCACTTTAGACCAAGATACTACTGTTGTGACTCCCTCACTATTGCAGGACCTCATCGGTCCAGTCCTGTATTTCTGCAGTCTTGTCTTCTTTACAAATGACTTCTTGCATTTACTCATTTAAATAATTTCTCAGTACAAAGGAATTCTTCCTCTAAGTCACAGGAACAGATGTTCCTCTTAGAAATAAACACTACTTTTTATTCCATGAGAGATTCAGGTATGGATTTCTTTGTAGATGCCCCATGATTAGTACAGTTATTTTGCAAACTGCCATCAAGATCAAGCCATCAAAGAGCACAGGGAACAGGTGTCTTCTTTTTTTTATTCTTGGGGAAATAGACTTAGGTTTCAAATACTTTATATGCAAATGATATTGTTATTATGACTTCTTTGCTATGCAAAATTGAGAAGCCAGCTTATGTTAGCAGGTTCCTATTTAAAGGCCAAGAACACAGTCCACTGACTATAATGAATCTTTGTGCATTACCATGATTATCAATAAACAAAAGGCAAGCCACCATTTCTGTGATTGTAATGTTCTCCTATTTCATTTGGTTCTTACAAAAACAACAGGTGAATTGATCTGTCTCTGTTTTTGCTATCTGACCATGTCTGTAAACAATTAGAACCAGACTCATTTTTATTATTTATAAATAACAATTTTATTAATAATTCATTATTTTAGCTTATGGATGAGAAAAGCCACTTGGCTTAGAGACTAAACAAGAGGGGAAATTAAGGGTATGCATTCTACCTGATGTGTGTCTTCATTAATGTTAATGTCCTGTTTTGCTGCCTGAAATGTCTTCTGATAGATGTCAAATCAATAACACTTAAACCATAAGAGGGCCCAAAGACTAAACACTTCAGAGAAAAGAAAGATTCATATGAGACAACTGGGTTCCAAACATATTAAGAAGAAGTTATAGTTGTTAACTTGGTTATGGTATGGAAATTAGGTTAATAGGGATTCTGAAGATGACCATTGGTAACATCCTCACTGGAGTTTGTAGATTAGAGTCCTAAGAAGTCTTATTCCTCCTCTTCTTCTTTCTCCTTCTTTTCCTTTTCCTTCTCCATTTCCATCTCCATCTCCATCTTCTCCTCTCTCTCCTCCTCCTCCTTTTTCACCTTTTCCTCCTTCTCCTTCTTCCTCTTCCTCTTCTTCATCTCTTTCTTTCCTTCTCCTTCTTCCCCTTCTTCTTCTTCTGCTTAAGAAGTCTTCTAATTAGTGTCCCTCTGCCAGCACACATGCATATGACAGATATGACTGTGTATTCTGGGGCCCATTACTCCTTCTGTTTCTCAGTTCTTGGATTCATCCTCTTGTTTGGCCTCCTCATCCTCCCCAGATCTTGGACATTACTAACTTAGTGACTCCCACTTTACTACTATATTTACTCCTCTGTGTACTCAGTTGAAAGCACTGGAGGAAGAGAAGTCGAGAAGAAAGTGTTAACAGTGAAGTTTCATTTGACTGCATCTCTATGTATAATAAAAAGCACTTGCAACTTTTTTTTTTTTAAGATTTTATTTATTTATTTGACAGACAGAGATCACGAGTAGTCAGAGAGAGAGGAGGAAGCAGGCCCCATGCAGAGCAAAGAGCCTGATGCGGGGCTCGATCCCAAGACCCTGGGATCATGACCTGAGCCGAAGGCAGAGGCTTTAACCCACTGAGCCACCCAGGCGCCCCACTTGCAACTTTTGATGTGATTTGCTGAAAATTGAATGTGGTTACAATTCCTAGCAATATGTCTATTAAGTGAGGAAGACCTATGTTGCTGTTTCTTGGCAAACCGGCTAACTGGAAGGCAAATTTTTATCAAGTAGAGTGTAGCGCTTGTGCTAACAGAAGAGGTATTTTGAAAGTTTGATCATAATGATAGTTATTTAATATATTAAAGGATACATACAATATTTATGGTTATTTTTGAATTATTTTTATAAAGTATTTACTATATTGGCCTCACTAAAAATTCATTACTAGCTTCTTGGTGAGGATGGCATTTTTTTATACACACTTTTGGGCTACTCCTCACTGTTAAAATATAAGCTAGTTGTGTTATAAGTTATTTTTGAAAAGCATTGTGGCTATTTTGGTTTCAAACTCCTCCAGTGCTGACTAGGAGGGTCTCAGTTATTTTTACCTTTTTTTTTTTAAAGAGATAAATAATAATTCATTTTATTAATGGTTAGTGTAGGATTTTTTTTGCCTTTCAGGATTGGAGAAAATCCCTGAGGGCTAGAGCAAGGCATTCATATGGCATGGTGAGACTTGTGTGTGTGTATGTGTGTGTGTTTGTGTGTGTGTGTTGTTGTTGTTGTTAAATTTGCAGTCAAGCAGCCAGTACACAGGGAAATGAAAATTTAAGTGTTCTTCTTGAACTCTTAGGTTACAGAAAAATGAGCATGGGGGTTTTCTCTGTTCTAGGTAGTAGGTGAGGGGTGGTGCCTAAGAAAAATTATTTGGCTTACATCATATTTGTGGCAAAACCTTTGATCACATAATGTATAGAGACACTTGAACCTCTCCTTTATGCTTTATGCCCCCAAAACTCTCATAATAACCACCTTGTGTTCCTTTTCTCTAAACTAACTCTTTTCTCGCTGATCGTTGAGAATATTTTTGCTACTTACCTGTTTCGTTCTGTTAACTATTTTACTTCTTTGGTTAAAAAAAATTCTCTTTGAGGGGCACCTGGGTGGCTCAGTGGGTTAAAGCCTCTGCCTTCAGCTCAGGTCATGATCCCAGGGTCTTGGGATCGAGCCCTGCATCAGCTTTCTGCTCAGTGGGGAGCCTGCTTCCTCCTCTCTCTCTGCCTGCCTCTCTGCCTACTTGTGATCTCTGTCTGTCAAATAAATAAATAAAATCTTTAAAAAAATTATCTTTGCTATTATTCAAGCAAGTCATTTACAGAGATGATACCGTCTCTTATTATAACCAGTGATTCCCAGGCTGGTCTGTGAAAAAGTACATGAAATTACAAAAGCACTTAATGTATGTATTTCCCCTCCCCTGTAGGTGTGTGTGTGTGTGTGTGTGTGTGTGTGTGTGTGTGTCTGTGTATGTCTGTGTTTTCCTGGTTCTTACCCCATTTCCCAGGCAATTCTTATACAAAGTGTTGTATGAAAACCCCTCTAAATAATGTCACATCCCAAACCACCACATTTGACCCTTACAGAAAGATGAAGGATGTTCTCAGTTAACTGCTGGGTCTGGTTTTCAGATAGAAAAGGTTCTTTATGGGGGTTGTGAAGAGACAGAAATTTTTTATCTTTATGTATGAATATCCCTTTTATCAGTTCTCTTTTACAGGATATTCCTGTGGGTTTGGGGTATTAAAATGAGATCAGATCACTCTAGCTTATGAGGACATGCCAAAATGAGCTTAAGGTCCAGGAGAAAGGAGACAGGGAATAGTATCGAAGTGGGCTTTCATTTGGGGGGCAGGTCTTGGGTTAGAGTAGATAAAGCAGATAGGGTCCTCCTGGCTTTCACAAGGTTCAAAGAATGGAATCCTGGCTAGTGATAAAGTGTTTGTTTGCTTGGAGGACATCATCTTCATTGCAAACACTGCTGGGGGAAATTGCTAGTGCAGCTAACTTCATGGAAGACAATGGGATGCAGCTGGTGGAGTTAGGGTTCTGCTTCAGGTCCCTAGGAGACATGATTAACCAAGAATGCTACAGAGAGAAAATGTGTGTGTTGTGGTTCACAATAAAAGTCCCGGAGTGCTTCTGAGTGAGTCACTATCCTGGGAGACCCTTGATCTTTTTGACCTGACACATCACATTAAAAAACAAAATAAAAATAACCAGATCCAAACCTGTTATTAAAAAAAATCTAGGTTATGAGTATTAAAAAGCCTTTTTAAAGTCTTGCCCTTGATATGTGCTCTTGTATCATCACTATGGACTACCAACTCTTTAATTTCTAAAATGTAGTTTTGTTTGGGTTCTGTTTGAATCTGTGTTGACTATGAGAGCCTCAGCACTGTACATGCTCAAAGCAGGTCCAACTGCTAAAATGTGGTCTGCACCACAGAGAGAAAGGAAGCCTTGCAGATCCTTTCCAGGCATTCGCAGGCCTGTGGATGGGTTCATGAACTCTCACAGAGGGATGGTTTAACCCACATTCATCCTATTTAACTTGACCATTTAAAGGGCTGACCTTTTTATAATGTAGCAACTTGAACAGATTCCACATCTCTTTTATGGTTGAACTGCTTTCTTTCTAACTTGTTATTTTTTTTTATGTGTGAAAGGCTTTAGATAAGATACTGAGAAGCTCATCACACTAAAGGGAGATTAATTAACGTCAGTGGAAAATTCACAGAGAAAATAAAAGCAGCAAGCAATAGAATCACATAGGCTAGATCTAGAAGCCCATTGGGAATAAGCCCAGGAAGCTAAATGCCTTCAGGACGGTCTAGCAGATCAAGGGAGGGAGAATAAAAAGTTGAATCTAAGTTAAAAGAGAAATTCCTCATTGCTAACTCAAAATTCTGCATTCAGAAAATCCTAAAGGACCAGACATCCAACAGAGTCAAATCCCTTTGCTTTTTTCTTTTTTCTTTATGTTGAACTAGATTTTTGTGATGATGTAGCATGTTATAGGGCAGGCATCCAAGGAAGCCTTTTACAGGTGGACCTAGGGCTTAGTTTGGGAGTGAAAGTATGGCTTAGTGGCCTTTATAGCACAAGGATGAGTGTTCTTTTGGGCGAAGCCAGGAGAATCATCATGCACTTAGCAGATGTTGGGTGCATAGCAATTGTATATTCATTGGCTCACTGTTTTCTTTTGAGTGTCTAATGGCCTCTATCTTCTTGATCTATTCTTTGCTTAATTAGAGCCTTTGGTCACGTGACAGGCACAGAGGACCAGCACTAATGAGAATAACTCAAAAGGCTGAATCTAACATGATGTCTAACATTTTTAAATTTTCCTGCAATCTCTGATTATGCTTGCCATTTGTTGATTATGTATTTTCCAAGGTCTAGGATATAAAAAGAATCACCCATTTTCCAAATGGTCATTTGACTGTGAGGGGTTCTGGTAGAAACCCCAACAGACTTTTGTGCATATTATGTGGATTGCTGTGGGAGCGTCAAGTGTTTGTGGTCCTTTTGGTAGCATAGCAACAGTTCCAGGCATGACTCTTGTTGGCACACTCAGGAGAAGATTGTGTTTAGTGCTCTTTTATAGGACGGTGATGTCTATGAACCAGTCTTACTGAGGTCTGCCCTTGACTAATTATGCTGTGGGCAGGGCTGATCACATGGAAGCATTCCCCTCTTGTTGCCTTAAGAATAAAGAGTTTAAGGGTTTTGTTATTATTTATGTCCACACACATAAAACGCATGTTATGGTATTAAGATAAATGGTATCCTCTCATATTTCATTTGAGAGGTTAGTTCCAAAAATTATTAAATATTACTAAAAAAGGAGAGCTTTCCATCCATTGACATGATTGTCTGGACAATAGCTTATAGGTATTGGCTTAATTTGCTCCACTCTTCTCCCCTCAACAGTGATTTTCTTTCTTTCTTTCTTTCTTTCTTTCTTTCTTTCTTTCTTTCTTTCTTTCTTTCTTTCTTCCTTTCTTTCTTTCTTTCTTTTTTAAAAGATTTTATGTATTTATTTGACACAGAGAGACACAGCAAGAGAGGGAACACAAGCAGGGTGAGTGGGAAAGGGAGAAGCAGACTCCCCACAGAGCAGGGAGCCCGATGCTGGGCTTGATCCCAGGACCCTGGAATCATGACCCGAACCGAAGATAGACACTTAACGACTGAGCCACCCAGGTGCCCTTTGACAGTGATTTTCTATTGAAGAGACTGTCTTTTTTCCACTGTATATGTTTTCCTGCTTTGTCGAAGATTATTTGACCATAGAGTTGAGGGCCCATATCTGGGCTCTCTACTCTGTTCCACTGTTCTATGTGTCTGTTTTTGTGTCAGTACCATGCTGTCTTGGTGATCACAGCTTTGTAGTAAAGCTTGAAATCAGGCAATGTGATGCCCTAGTTTTATTTATTTATTTATTTATTTATTTATTTATTTATTTATTTACTTTTTCCGGCATTTCCTCTTCAATAAATGGTGCTGGGAAAATTGGACAGCTATGTGTAGAAAAATGAAACTCAACCATTCTCTTACACCATACACAAAGATAAATTAAAAATGGTTAAAAGACCTAAGTGTGAGGCAGGAATTATCAAAATCCTAGAGGAGAACATAGGCAGTAACCTCTTTGACATTGGCCACAGCAACTTCTTTCAAGATATGTCTCCAAAAGCAATGGAAACAAAAGAAAAAATGAACTTTTGGGACTTCATCAAGATCAAAAATTTCTGCACAGCAAAGGAAACAGTCAACAAACCAAAGAGGCAACCCATGGAATGGGAGAAGATATTCACAAATTACAGTACAGACAAAGGGCTGCTATCCAAGATCTATAAAGAGCTCTCAAACTCAACACACATAAAATAGATAATCACATCAAAACATGGGCAGAAGACAAGAACAGACACTTCTCCAAAAAAGACATACAAATGGCTAACAGACACATGAAAAGATGTTCATCATCATTAGCCATCAGGGAGATTCAAATCAAAACCATATTGAGATACTGCCTTACACCAGTTAGAATGGCAAAGATTAACAAGACAGGAAACAAATGTTGGAGAGGATGAGGAGAAAGGGGAACTCTCTTACACTGTTGGTGGGAATGCAAGTTGGTGCAGCCACTTTGGGAAACAGTGTGGAGATTCCTCAAAAATGACCCTGCAATTGCACTACTGGGTATTTACCCCAAAGATACAGATGTAGTGAAAAGAAGGGCCATCTGTACCCCAGTGTCCACAGAAGCAATGGCCACAGTCACCAAACTGTGGAAAGAACAAAGATGCCCTTCAATGGACAAATGGATACAGAATATATGGTCCATATATACAATGGAGTATTATGCCTCCATCAGAAAGGATGAATACCCAACTTTTGTATCAACATGGATGGGACTGGAGGAGATTGTGGTGAGTGAAATAAGTTAAGCACAGAGAGTCAAGTATCATATGGTTTCACTTACTTGTGGAGCATAAGGAATAACATGGAGGACATTGGGAGGAGAGGAGAAGTGAGTTGGGGGAAATTGGAGGGGGAGATGAACCATGAGAGACTGCGGACTCTGAGAGACAAACTGAGGGTTTTGGAAAGGAGGGGGTGGGAGAGTGGGTGAGCCTGGTGGTGGGTATTAAGGAGGGTATGGATTCCATGGAGCACTGGATGTAGTTTATAAACAATGAATGCTGGAACACTAGGCTAACTATGTTGGGACTGATTTGATTCAGCTTGACAAGTATAGTCAGTTAGTCTATTTGTGAAATTGTGGTAGGTAAGAGGTTGCTCTCCGTTTCCTTAAGTACTTTATTTTTTTTTTAATTAAGTTTTCATTTTAATTCTAGTATAGTTAACATACAGTGTTAAATTGGTTTCAGTACAATACAGTGATTCAACACTTCTGTACCTTATCCCGTCCTCATCATGATATGTGCACGTACTTTTCTTTCGCAACCTCTCTATGTACCTTAAATTATATTTGGAATTCTTTGGGGGAAGTCAGAACTCCAAGAACCTAATTTAAAACTCAAGAATCCGGTAGATGTGGTATAGACAGCAGTCTTACTTGGGGACTTACTTTGCCCAGCCCACACAACAAGCCGGTAAATGGGAGAAGGGAGGGACATTTTGCTGAAGGATTTGACTGAGGTAAGTAAGCAGGGAAAAGAAATGGATAAATTTGTTGTTGCCTCAGAGGTTAATGGAAAATATCCATGCTTTGCTGAGCATAGCTCACTGCATAAAAGATGTAGCCAAGTTACTTAACAAGGTCACTCAGCTCTGGGGAGATTTTTGATCTATGTTCAGTCAAATCCTTTCACCTGCAGTGGCCCGTCAAACCTTACAAGGGGAGTCAACCAAATTAGTCACCCAGAATTCAGGGGCCTGGATTTCACTTTCTTAGGATTTAATTCCTTGTCACTGTCACCACTTGGGAATGACACCTCCTAACTGAGTGTATTCAGTAATGCCCAGAGGCTTCTCTGCTCCCAGCCCCAGAGGACACATATTTATCTTATTTAAATTCAGGCTATTTGTTGACCAAAGGCATTTGTGTCAGCAGAGCCAGCTTTGGAAACTAAGGAGGAATCCAACATCGTAGGGATCAGTTATCACTGGATCACTTTCGAGATAAACAAACAAGAAATAAAATGTTTGAAAACATAAACATAGGGTTAAGAATTCAGACCTGTGTTTTGGGTCCCAGCTGCCATTCTGAAGCCTAGAGCCTTGGCCCGGTTCCAAGGCACTCAATATAATGTTTCTATCCAGAGCCCACAGTAATGAGAGGTGTTAAAATCACCTATTCAGGGTGATGCTGGATCACCGGAGGCCAGTCTCCTGGAAACACTGGAATCTTACTATTTAAATATTATTATAATGAGCTGTGATGATGCCTTGCTTGGTTCTGTTTCTGTGTATATTACAATACATTGACTACTTATTATGACGATCTAGCAAAAGACTTGTGTTTGTTAGATCTGTTGACTTCTCATGGAGTGACAAAGTTCTTAACAGTTGTCACACCACCTTGGCTGAAGTACTGGGCTTAATTATACACTTCTCCCCTGAACTATGGAAGCCATTTTGGTCTTCCCAACTCTTGTCACTCCCCACACCAATTATTCCTACTCATTGCTGAGAAATGAATCATAATTTTGTGACACATTTTCTGCAATACAATTTTTATGTCTCCCTATTGCCTAGAGAATGAAATCTAAAAATCTTAGCCCAACATAATCTTCCAAGTATTTGTCTCACACATCCAACTATTCTACACTGAAATCTAGCTGTTTTCTCTGAATACAACAGACATTTTTCTCCCTTATTTTTGTGCATGCTTTTGTTGTCTCCTGAAATTCTCATCTGCCTATCTTGTGGACTTCCTTTCCATATGAAAGGCTATCTTTTTCTTGAAGTTTACTATTGCTCTCAAAAAGGTCTATTTTCTCAAGTCCCACATCGAGCTCCTTGCTCAGTGGGAACCTGCTTCTCCCTCTGCCTGCCTCTTCCCCTGCTTGTGCCCTCGATCTCTTTCTCTGACAAATAAATAAATAAATAAAATCTTAAAAAAAAAAGGTTTATTTTATTTCCTTTGAATTTTCATGGTACTTAGAATCTCTCATGGTAATTATCTTTACTCTTTATTTTTATTCTTTATTTTTCTTAATAATTATTTATAATCTAGGGGCGCCTGGGTGGCTCAGTGGGTTAAAGTCTCTGCCTTCAGCTCAGGTCATGGTCTCAGGTCCTGGGATCGAGCCCCGCGTCGGGCTCTCTGCTCAGCGGGGAGTCTGCTTCCTCCTCTCTCCCTGCCTGCCTCTCTGACTGCTTGTGATCTCTGTTGTCAAATAAATACATAAAATCTTTAAAAATAATAATAATTATTTATAATCTAGATTTATTAATTAGCATTATAATCTAATCAGGTTGTAAGTAACATGAAGTTAGGGATTTATATTTTATCTTTGTTTTACATACAGAAGGATCTTAGTTAAAATTTATTGATTTGAATTAAGCCCTTGCTCATAAGGCTGATTTAATTTCTTCTACACTCCCACTTGTTTCTTTTCATCAGGAGAATAGTATCATTGGTGATAATCTAGCACCTGTAAGTTCATTTAACAATATTTGAAATACTAATGTCTGCTGGATGTGATCGATTTCTAATGTTGAAAAGAAGTGTGTCAAAGCTCTTGGGACGAGGTTCCATTTGTGCCTGTATTTCCCCCTCTTTGAATTCTGTCATCACAGGAATTAGCCTTCAGTGGCATTTAATTACTTACAACTCTCCAAACTGCGTGCCATTCCACAAAACTAGTTAAACACTGTGTTTTGTTAAAGATGATAAGTAAAGCTAATTTTCCTGTAATTTTATGTACATTTACTCTGGCAGGAACTAGAAGATGGAGATTGTACCCAGTAGCCTTTTTACATTTAATTGTTGTTGTTGTTGTTTGCTTTAATTCTCGACTTCTCCTCTGGCATGCCAAGTACTCCAGAGACAACGCTGATGGGTACGAGTTACAACACTTTGAAATTATACTGAGGCTTCACTCAAGAATTGTAGCATTTCAAAATGAATTGAAATAAAAATTCATCTCACAGGCTATCATGCTTTATGAGAGATGCATAGGACAGGAATTTGCTAAAAGTTCAGCAGGCTATTATTCAATTATATCTAGTTCTCTCAGGTTCATGTGCCTGAAGACTGAAAGACAACCCAGAACTACAATGAAGTTTCAGGCAGAAACATAAATTAGAATTAACCATAAGTTAAAGTTATTATTCAAAATATTTTTTGAGCAGCTTAAAAACTATAATTTAAGCTTTCCATGTAAACTCTTAAATATCTAATATGTGTGTGTAATTATACCCAATTATTAAATTCCTTAAGGTCTTTGTAATGGTACCTTATTTCACTTTTGTCATCCAGGAATTTTTAGGGCAATCTAGAAATTAACTAATTTCAAAATATAAAAGATAAAAAGAAAAACACATCTCCATTTTTAGGCATAGACTAGACCATTTTTTAACCCAAACAAACTCTTTGAACTGCAACATGACAGTGAGTCTATTTATATAAATTGTACTTAACCATCAGGAAAAAGGTGTCTATATCTATTCCTGCTGGTGTTAGATCTTGTATATTTGCCAGCCCAGGGAAGCTTTGACATGTTGTCATAATGGGCTTTTTATAAGCAGGATACATCTAACTTCCAGTTTCTGTTATTACTTTACTCTTTATTGGAATATAGCAGCAAAATTAATGGCCTTTAAAATAAACATGCACTAATTTTAGCGTAATATGCCCAAAGCTGCTCTAGAAACGTTAAGACTCCCTGCAGAGACACTATCTGGTGACCAAACTAGGCGAATCCAACTGTCATCCCAGCAGGTACTTTTCAGTCGAGGTCAGTGAGCCCTCAGCCACGCAATGCTGTGGCTCGCAGGAGCTTTGGGATTATGCTCAGTGACATTGCTGCGTGATTGATAGCAGCGGGGGGCAGCTCCCAGATGAAGCGGCAGTGGAGATTACTCGGGAGCCCATGCTTAAAAAAGGCAACAGATTACCGACACTGGCAATGTGTCCTATCTTAGGAAAATCTTAGCAGACGAGTATGTGACAGGACCACAAAATTAAAGAGACTGCCAAGTCTGGAACATTTCTGAATATGTTAAACTTTTCAGGCAGTGAAACACAGAATGGTCCAACTGATAATTGTAGGTGAATTTTGGCTGCTATTCCAGTGCACATTTTCATAATTTTTAACTAAACTTTTAAAAAATATTTTATTTATTTATTTATTTGAGAGAGACAGAGAGCACGCTCGCTAGAGCAGGAAGGAGGGGCACAGGCAGAGGGAGAGGGAGAAGCAGGCTCCCCGCTGGGCAGGGATCCTGATGAGGCAAGGATTCTGGGCCCAGAAGGCAGACACTTAACCCACTAAGTCACCCAGGCACCCCTAAATAAACTTTTAAGTTGAAGTATAATTGACATACAACCATTATGATAGTCTCAGGTGTATAATGATTTGCTACTGTGTCAGGTGAACGTGATAACCACTACACTACGGAAACCTGCTAATTTGATACTGTGTATACGGCAAAATAATCACCACATAAATCTGGTCTAATTAATATCTGTCACTATGTAGTCCCATTTTTTTTTCTTGTTATGAAGACTTTAAAGATCTGCTTTCCTCACATCTTCTTAGAGATGCAAAAAGTAGTAATGATAGTCACCATCATGCTGTATATTACATCCCCTTGACTTATTTATTTTATAATTGGAAGTTTATACATTTTTGACCTCCTTTGCCCCTTTTGCTCACTCCCTGCCCACTGCCTCTGGCAACCACCAACCTGTTCTCTGTAACTATGGCTTGTTTTTTTGTCTTTTGGGTTTTATGGTATTTGTCTTTCTGTGTCTGACTTATTTCACTTAGCATAATGCCCTCAAGTTCCATCCATGTTGCCACAAATGGCAAGATTTCATTCTTTTTTGTGGCTGAAGAATATTTCACTGTGGATTTTCTCTACTCACTTATCTATGGATGAGCACTCAGGTTGTTTCCATATCTTGGCTGTTGTAAATAATGTTGCAATAAACATAGGGATATATATTTTTTTTCAAATTCATGTTTTGTTTTCTTTGGATAAATACCAAGAAATAGAAATGCTGGATTATATGGTAGCCCTATTTTTAATTTTTTGAGGAACCTCCATTATATTTTTTACCCTGGCTGCACCAATTTAAACTCTCACCAACAGTATGCATGTGTTCCCTTTTCTCCACATCCTTACTCTCCAATGCTTGTTATTTCTTGTCTTTTGGATCATAGCCATTCCAACAGGTGTGAAGTGATATCTCAATGTGGTTTTGATTTTCATGTCTCTGGTGATCAGTGATGTTGAACATCTTTCATGTACCTGTTGGATGAATAAATATTTTTTGAGTATTTGTTTAAAAACAGCTATTTATATCAATTGAATAATTTTAATAAAATTTAATAAAATGGTAGAAATACATAACTGACAATGTTTCAATGTCCTGGAAACTATCTCCATTTTTATTTCCTTATGAGAAAACTAACATTTCTTCAAATATGTCAAAAATAACTCAATTTATATATGTGACCCAAACCAATCTGTTAGTGGAAAAAACTGTTTGGGAGCCAAGGGTATCACAGTATGAAGAGCAGGTGAAAAGTGTTTACTTTGTTATTTCATATAGACCACCTCGGATCAGTTCTATGTTTACAAATTTGTGTCTATCCATATTTTGGTCAGAGTGCTGGCAAGAAGCAAATGACAGTATGAAGTAATTCAGGCAAGTTTAAGGAAGGGACTGTTTTAAAGTTGTGGGTAGATTGGGGCACCTGGGTGGCTCAGTCTGTTAAGGGACCAGTGACCAGCTCAGGTCATGATCTCAGGATTGTGGGATCAAGCCCCAAGGAGCTCACTCAGCATGGAGTCTTCTTGCATGTCCCTCTCCTCTCCTTCCTCCTTGGGCCCCCCTCCTCCCTCCCCCATGCTCATTGCATGCATGTGCCTGCTCTCTTTCTCTCTCAAATAAATAGATAGATAAATAAATAAATAAATCTTCAAATTTTAAAAAAAAATAAAGTTGTGGGTAGCTTAAGGTAACTAATAAGGAACGCTGAAGCATTCTGTTAATAGTAATTGTGGGCCTGATGGAATAATGAAAGCAGTTTTTACTGGAACCATGGGAAAGCTGTGGCTGCAGGAAGGGGACACTCAACAAAAGAGATATGCAGCTACTGTCACCATGCAAGCACAGAGGGGGAATAAACACATTTTCTTTCCAATAGCATTCCAGTACCTTGCTGTTGTCCTCCACTGGCCAAACCCCACAGAAGCCAGAGGCAAGGTGAGTGGTTGATAGAATCCTTAGGGACCAGCTGCTTGGGTCATAGAACAAGATGGAAATAGGAAGAGAGCGGATCTGGAAGGGCACTTAATTATAAGGGCCGGCGTCCCTATTATATTGTCAAATCTTTTAGATAATGACAGTGAACATGTTCATTCACAAGAGCTGGTGGAAAATCTTGCTGGCAAAATATCTCAAAACCTTAAAAATTCTAATTTTAAGAATGTATTATAAGAAAATTTTATATATACTCAATGATTAAGCTTACGAGAATGTTCTTCAAAACAGTGTTTATAAGAGTATAACATTAGAGATAGTCTAAATGCCTTAAAGCAAGAAATTAATTAAGCTATTGCTTATTTAAATTTTTTTTAAGTTTTAATTTAAATTCTAGTTAGTTAACATATAGTATAATATTAGTTTCAGATGTACAATATAGTGATTCAACATTTCCATATAACATCCAGTGCCCATCACAAGTAGTAAGCTGTTGTTAATTGATCCAGAGAAGTAAAATTGTCACATACAAAGAAGTAAAATTGAAGTCACACAAAATGATGTAGAAGTATATCTTATGACATGAAACTCCATCTCATTACTTTTTAAAAATATTTATTTACTTATTTGAGAGAAGGGGGGAAAGAGCAGAGGGATGGGGGAAGCAGACTCCCCGCTGAGCACAGAGCCTTTCATGGGGCTCTATTTCACGACCCTGAGGTTACCTAACTGACTGAGCGACCCAGGTGCCCCCCATGTCATAACTTTTTATAAAATAGACTTAGGGTACGACCTTATCTTTGCATATACAGAAACAAAATATTAGGAGGATAGTCATCGAAAAGTAGTAACTTTTCTGATAGATTATAGATGATTTTTTAAAAAAGATTTTTATTTATTTATTTGACAGAGAGAGAGAGATCACAAGTAGGCAGAGAGGCAGGCAGAGAGAGCAAGGGAAGCAGGCTCCCTGCTGGGCAGAGAGCCCAATGCGGGGCTCGATCCCAGGACCCTGGGATCATGACCTGAGTCAAAGGCAGAGGCTTAACCCACTGAGCCACCCAGGCGCCCCAGATTATAGATGATTTTTTAAATAAACATATTGTTTTGTCCAAAATTTCAATATATTTTTATGGTGAATATATATAGTAACTTGGTTATTCAAATAATAGTTTCAATTAGGCCAAATAAAGACTAATTTGTTTCAAGTGAAGCACTTGAAGGACTTGCATAAGGAACAAGTAAATTTTGCTTCCGTTATAAAGAAGTCCATGAAGGTACCTATTGGAATTGTAGAAATCAAAAACTGATTCCGTAGTCAAATAAATGGAGGGGCACCTGGGTGGCTCAGTTGCTTAAGCATCTGCCTTTGGTTCAGGTCATGATCCTGGCATCCTGGCATCGAGCCCTATGTTGAGGGCTCCCCACTCAGCAGAGAGGTCTGCTTCTCCCTCTACCTCTGCCCCTCCCCCCACTGCTTGTGTGCACTCTCTCTCAAATAAATAAACAAAAATCTTGAATTAAAAAAAAAAAGGAGTCAAGAAGATGGCGATCAAAAAGTCAATGTTATCATTATTGATGGGACTTTTAGACCAGGGTTTGGTATACAGAAGCAATAAGTCGCCAAGTTCTATTCTCAGCCTAAGATAGCTAGCTCTATCTGTTAGAGATGGCTCCAGACCCTACCCTCCATGCCCCCCAGGGCCCTGTCCCTGTGTACCGTGGAGAAGCAGAGTGGTGTGCTCCCTGGCGGAACGCCAGTCACAGAAATAGCTGTCCAGGTCCAGTTCTTTGTTTAAACTTAGTAGTCTGAAAACTCAATTCTTCTCTCAGAACAGAGAAAATAATCAAAGACCTACATGGAAAGAAACCTGTCTACTATATCACATTAAAAAAAAAATCAATGTATGAGTGCTCATAAGCTACTCTCATAAGCTCATAAGCTATATCATACTCATAAGCTATAATTTCTTTGATATCAAGTTAATAGGAATTATATTCAAATTAATTCCACAGACATCAGGTCACTTACTGTTAGCCGGGTACCTCGATAGCAGTTAGGGATGTGCATTTGAGTATGACCTAGTCCATGGAAAAGCCAGACCCTAGAGGAAGTAACAGAATCTCACCATACAAAACTAACCTGCAGCTCTCTATGTCCACCTGTCTAGCTCACCTGTCTATGCTTTGGGCCCTCGAGGTCAACATGTCCACAACAAAATTCATTATCCTCCCTTGGGAAATTGTATCTGTTCTCTGTTTCCCTTTCTTGGTGAGGAGCGCTCTCGATGCAGTGGCCCATGCTGAAACCTGGAAGGCCTCTTCAGCTCCCCTTCTTCTTTGTTCCCCACATCCAAAGGATTATTGAGTCTGGTCAAATCTCTCCCTTATTATCATTCAATTTCAACCCCTTTTCCATTTGAATGTCTTTGATCTATTCTCTTTCATCTGGTTATGCCAAATGCTGCCTAATGGATCTTCCTGCCCACAAATTCCTATCCCAAAATGCTGCCTCATGTTGGCACTGGAGTGACTTGTATTAGTTGCATAATTAATTATGTCTTTCCTTACGTAAAAAGTCTTGGATGGCTCCTAGGTTAGACTGAAGCCCTAATAACTTGGCTTATGGGCAAGGCTTTCCATTATCTTCTCTCTCTTTCTTTCTCAGACATGTTTTTTGTTGTTTATTTTTATTTTGGGGTTCCCAGCATAACAAAATATATGTGGTTTCCTAGTATGACATTCTCTTACTTCTCTGGTCTTTGCACCCTTTGTGATTTCTGCTTGGGATACTCTTTCCTACTCTGACAAACTTCAGCTTGTTCTAAAAACTCTACTAAAGCAGCCCTCCAGTGGGTTGAATTGCCATCTTCCAAAAGATATATCCAAGGCCTAACCCCTGGTATTTATGAATGTGACCTTATTTGGAAAAAGGGTCTTTACAGATGAAATGAAGGTAAAGATCTCAAGATGAGATCATCCTGGATTAAGATGAGCCATAAATACAATGGCCCAGTGTCCTTATAAGAGACAAAAGGGATGGAGATAAAGAGACACGCAGAAGGCTATGTGGAGAAGAAGGCAGAGATCAGCATTGTGCTTTCAGGAGCCTAGAAGCAGCTGGAGTCACCAAATCCAGAAAGAGAAGGAAGGATTATCCCCTGGAGCGTGGGCTTGCCAGTGCATTGATTTTGGACTTGGAGACTCCAGGACAGTGAGAAAATGCACTTCTGTTGTTTTATTCTGTTCATTTTGGGTCATTTGTTATAGCAGCCCCAGGAAACTAACGCAACCACTTCCATGGTCAGCTTCTCTTTGGGTAGCAGTGTTAAATTATGGCTGCTTGTGTGGATTTGGGTCTCAAGCAGACCCACATAGCAAGCTTACCTTATTTTTTTAAAAGATTTTATTTATTTATTTGACAGAGAGAGAGGGAACACAAGCAGGGGGAGTGGGAGAGGGAGAAGCAGGCTCCCTATTAAGCAGGGAGCTCGATGTGGGGCATCTCACTGAGCTTGTGGGCACCTGGGTGGCTCAGGACCTATTTAACAATTATGTCAAATAAATAAATTTAGGAACTTTTGATAAAATGAGGAGTTAAATGATAGGTGTAGCACTGACAGTAAAATAGATAAGTAAAAATAGTATTTTAGAAATAAGGACACTTTAAAAGTTTTTTACATTTATCTATTATTTTAGATATTTTATTTATTTATTTGACAGAGACAGTGAGAGCAGGAATACAAGCAGGGGGAGTGGGAGAGGGAAAGCGGGCTTCCTGCTGAGCAGGGAGCCCAATGCAGGGTTCAATCCCAGGATACTGGGATAGTGACCTGAACCAAAAGCAGATGTTTAATGACTGAACCACTCAGACACCCCAAGGATATATTTTTTTAAGGTTTTAAATTTTTTTTAATTTATTTGTTAGAGAGAGAGAGAGAGCACAAGCAGGGGGAGCAGCAGGCTCCCCGTGGAGCAGGGAGGCTGAGGCTGGACTTGATTCCAGGATCCTGGGATCATGACCTGAGCCGAAGGCAGACACTTAACCAACTGAGCCACCCAGGTGCCCACAAGCTCACCTTATTAAAGAGTAAGTGTGATGTGGGGCTAATTTCTCATTTCTTTGAGCCCCAGTTTTTTCATCTGTACAAGGAGTAATCACGTTTAACCTATAGCATTATAATAAGGAATTAAATGAGACAATCATGGAAAACACCTTCATGATGAAAGAACTCAATCAATACAAACTGTGGTATTATTCTTCCAAACCCCTATCCCCAGTCCAAATTAAGTTCCTCTTTTTTCCGTGTTCCCATAGGGACCTTTCACCAACTCCTGTTATGCTGCTCATTACTGTGTAATCCCTTTATTTTTATATAAGATATGTTTACAAATATTTTTCCCCAGCTGCTTCATTACACTTATTAAAGGCAGAACTATGTCTTCTCCCCTGTCCTCTGCCAAGTGTGCCATATAAAGCCAAGCATATGGTAGGCAGGAACAGTTGAATTGAGGACTGTGGTACCATGGTGCTTTCCAGGATGGGGTCTGGTATTGAACTATGCAATGTAGATGTTATTCTACATTCATCTAACAGTAGATGTTTTTCTGTGATGGGACTCACAGATCTATAGGATTTATGCAAAAACTTGCAATTTATGCAGAGACAGCAATTGACCCATATAAACCCATTTATTATTGATCTACTTTATTTTCAATTTTAAAATCTCAGAATCATAAACTAATGTAGAACTATATGTTCATGACCTTGCTCCGTAATTTCTTCCTCTAAATTTATGTTGAGATTTCACGCCCCGCTCCTCCCGCCTCACCCCTCCCCAACCAAGTTAGTCAGCTCCTTCTCTGTTTTAGACATTTCTGCTGTTGCACTTTCAGAACTGAATAGTTCCTATTTATTGACTTAATTGTCCAGGCTAGATGGTGTTTGAGGACAAGCTCCATGGATTATTCATGTCCATAGCCTCAGTGCCCAGCCAGGTACTTAAGTGTGTAATAGGCAATAATGAGTATTCTTGAATGAACAAACAAATGAATAGAATCCTATTGTTTACAGGTGGTCAAAATCAAGATCAGAGATAACTGGAACTGTGTTCCGATCTTTGAATTGCTCCCAGTTACCTATTTGAAAATATGAGATTGGAACACAGAACTACTAGTACCACATTTTATGCTTGCCCCACTACGCTGAAAGGCGAATACTATTTGGGGAAATATTGAGTATTATCCAGGATGAATTCTAATTCTCACACAGAGTTGTAGGCTTTGCCACAAAGTTAATCAGTCATTGCTTCCTATTTTTCAGCCCATTGAAACTTGGAACACAGAGGAATCGCAAAGCCTGGATGGCTTGTCATGGACAAGACTGGTTTCTTCCCAGGAGGTTGCTTTCCCACTTAAATCATAATTCATATGCTGTGCTTTTTAAATTTAGGCTTCATGGAATGTCAAATATTTTTAATCATGGGTTGCATAATGCAGCCCATTTATGGAATGGCAGTGGGTATAATAATCTTTTCCATAAGGCTAGTCCCACAGAGGGGAGGATTCTGTCATGACATGGTTATGAAAGCTAATTACGTTTCCCCTTCCATAATCCTTCTTCCATCAGGCCAAAGAATGACTATCAGGAGATTGCCAGCTGGACCACTCTCCTCTGTCAAGAACTTTATTTACCACGGAGATGGAAAGTCTCTTTCCTCTGCTTTAGGGCTTCTACATATAATTTTGACAGCCTTCACTTTATCAAAGAAATTGTGTCAATTTAAAAACTGTAGCCTCCCTTACTGGGTTTGAATATCATACTTTAGATACAGAAGGATCTCTTTAATGCGGATTTAAAAGAGAATTTAAGGCCAAATTAGAAAAGATTTGTACTATTATAAGGCCGTCAGTGTCCTAATGATCACTGTGGCACACCTTCAACAAGATTTCTTTAAGTCTGAATTTTCACCAGGCTCCACTATTGTTTTAGGCTGTAAATGGGTATACATGCCACATGCATGTCAAGCTGAGTATATAGTCACTGACCCGCTAATATCCCAAACTGTATAACTTCAGGGAAGGACTTCTGATTGAGGAGGCAGTTGGTAAAGAAACAGAAGGATTTCTGAGGCTGATTCATCTCATCAAATGACAGAGGAAGTGCCACTAAGGATTTGATGGGTCTTTTTCAAAGAGCAGACATGCCCTTATAGACCAGAGCACACCCTGCCTTTGTGTGCCGCTTTTCTCCTGCTTTTCTAGAACATAAAACAAAGATGCTATGTCCTAGCCACATGCTGGAAAACATGGGCACAGTATTTAATATCTGAGGAGCTCTTTAAAATATCTGACCATTGAGCCCCATCCTGGTCCAATTAAATTACAATCTCCAGGGATGAGATCCAGGCATGGGTGCTTTAAAAAGTTCCCTAGATCATCCCGTAAAGCTATATCCAAGCCAAGTTTTAACTTGCAGTCACATTAGGCAGCTGAGATAGTCCTCAGAAATGCATTCAAAACATTGTAGCACGACCTTCCACTGTCAGCAGGCTACCAAAATGGTTATAAATTGTGTTCGTATGCATTGGTACCCTTCACACTCAACACCACAAACTTCCTCCCCAAGGCACCATTTCCAAACAACTACGAAATTCCAATTTAACTGAAAGGTCAAATCAAAATAAGACCGGGGTGAAAGGATGAGCCTTAGGCCATGCCCAGAATAGCTCTCGCCTGAAATGCCTAAACAGACACACATGACTAGAGGGAGATAAATGGCACAGGAGAAATATTCGAGGCAGACAAAAGTCTTTTCTCAACTTCAGCTGCTCTTAGTTCAGTTTTAGTCTGGTTGTCAGATGTATCCTCATGTACTTCCCACACTGCTGCCCTGACTCTCATTGGTCTGATCCCCAGAGTTTGGACTCAAGGTAAAATTACTGGGAAAGACTTTATATATCCTGAACCAGTTAATATAGAAAGGAAGTGCTTTACAGGATCAAATCAAGCCTGAACATCTGGCTCACAGCACTCTGAGGAAGTTGACTCCTGAGGCCCTGGGCCATGTCTCCAGCCTCTGCCATCTGAGAAGAGAAGTATTTGGGTAGCTCCTTCCTATTTAGGATTCATTACTTGCACTGACAGACTGCAGCTGTGGTAAAACCTCTATTTGTTTCAGTTGGTTCTTTCATTCCCTACTGGACCATCTTGTAAATTGGAGGTTATAAGTAATGACAAAGAGACCCTATCAAGGTTGGCAGGTGTGATGGTTAAGAAACAGGCGATGTATCACCTGCAGTGAAACAATCCTTCTGCTGTCCCCTGAGATGGGAAAAAAAACCTCCCCACCTCTATCAGCTTTCCCCAGTAAGTATGAAATCTCAGTTTCTCTTTGCCATGAGCCTTGAACCTTGGTTTGGTTTAATCTTATAGCAGCTTCTATTTTCTTGCTCAATGAAAAGTTGAATCTATTTAAAAGGAAA
The DNA here is from genome assembly GCA_003697995.1 of Taxidea taxus jeffersonii. NCBI lineage: Eukaryota > Metazoa > Chordata > Mammalia > Carnivora > Mustelidae > Taxidea > Taxidea taxus. The sequence continues at coordinate 10,780 of ML100280.1, read as the reverse complement.
TGGAGTGAGCTGGCATATCTATTGACTTCATTTCAAATAAATTCACTGGCTGATGAAAAACATAATCCACCAGGAGGGACAGAGCCACTGATGGGCAATCCCTAGATGGGTTAGCAATTTAAAATTAGATTGGATTATGACCATCAAATTTAACAATCAGAGCTCAAGGGGCACCTGGGTGGCTCAGTCGGTTAAGCGTCTGCCTTTGGCTTAGGTCATAATCCCAGGGTCCCAGGATCGAGCTCCACACTGCCCCCCCAACTGTGCCTCATTGGTGCCCTGCTCATATGGGGGCCTGCTTATCTCTCTCCCTTTGCCCCTCTCCCCCAACTCATGCTCTCTCTCAAATAAATGAACAAAATCTTTCAAAAGAAGAAAAACCAACTATTTTACAGAGTCATTATATTTTTTTAAAATTTTTTGAAAGATTTTATTTATTTTATTTGTCAGAGAGAGTGAGCACAGGCAGGCAGAGTGGCAGGCAGAGGCAGAGGGAGAAGCAGGCTCCCTGCTGAGCAAGGAGCCTGATGTGGGACTTGATCCTAGGATGCTGGGATCATGACCCGAGCCGAAGGCAGCTGATTAACCAACTGAGCCACCTAGGCGTCCCGAGTCATTATATTTTTAAAGTCAAGTCCACTTCACCAGATTGTCCTCTATTTAAATTTAAAAGATATTTATTTCTATTTATTTTATGTTTTATTTTGTATGTGGCATCGAAGGTAAATAGGAAAAGTTTTAACTTCATCTTTCATATAGTCAATTTCCTGCATGTCAAGCACTAGTAACTGAGTTTCTGGGCTATTAAAAAATAAATTTAAATTGATGAGGCCTTTGGGAACATTATATCTCAAACACCACCACCCCTTGTTTTTTTGGAGTGGCTACTGATCCTGATGGGTTTTTTGTTTGTTTTGAATTACCATTATGGCTATATTTCTGAAACTAAATTCAATAATAAATTCTCTACACTAATCTCCCAGAGAAGTTAATTTAGTTTTCATGTACTTAGATTATAATAGCTTTTTAAAGCAATATGGATTATAAGGTGAGGTTCAAAATTCTTGACCTATTATTAAAAAGAGCTATAATACATTACTACTTCTGTAACATTATCAGAAACTCCTAATCCACTGATTATTCACCTGCTAGACAGTGAATGAGTCACAGTTCTTTAGAAACATTGTGATTTATCATCTTAATAAGAACTTGAATATTTTAGAAATGAGGTGGGCTATAACCTCAGGACTCTCTTCTGCTGTTGCCAGGATGGTTATTCACCTAAGTAGTTTATATAACAAACAGTTAGCAGGATATGCTTAATGAATGGTGTCTCTGTTGCCCACCCTGGATTGCTTTTCCATTTTTCTTCTAAATCTCTCTAGTCATTAGGCTCTATGGAATAATAGCCAATGACTCATTGCTTTTTTTTTTAAATACTATTTTTTTTAAAGATTTTATTTATTTATTAGTTAGAGAGAGAGAGAGAGCACAGGCAGACAGAGAGGCAGGCAGAGGCAGAGGGAGAAGTAGGTTCCCTGCCGAGCAAGGAGCCCAATGTGGGACTCGATCCCAGGACGCTGGGATCATGACCTGAGCCAAAGGCAGCCACTTAACCAACTGAGCCACCCAGGCATCCCTGACTCATTGCTTTTAAAATGGAAAGGACCCTTGGCGCCCTTGGTGTCACAGGAGTGATAGCATAACCCAAGCTGGAATACATAAAATAATTGCTTATTTTTCATTTTGTTGCTGTGCTTTAGGGGTTATATCCAAAATATCTGCACCAAAACCATGTCAAGGGAATTTTCCTCTGTGTTTTCTTCTTGGAGTTCTATGGTTTCAGGTCTTACATTTAAGTCTTTGATCCATTTCAACTTAATTTTTGTGAGTGATACAAGATAGGTTCTAGTTTCATTGTTTTACACATGAAGATCCAAATTTCTCAATACCACTTATTGAAGAGACATTTTCCCCCCATTAAGTAGTCTTGGTTCCCTTCTCAAATATTACTTGACCATGCAAGCACAGGTTTATTTCTAGGCTCTTGAGTCCATTGGTCTGTGTGTTTGTTTTTATGCCATATCTATATTGTTTGGATTGTTCGAGGGAAAAAGGTAGCAAGAGCACACTGTCAGAGGGTCATACTGAGAGGAATCCCAATATCTGTTCTACCACATACAATTGGAGGTCTAGATGAGCAGGGTGGGAGTGTTGGGAAGATCCAGAAGTGACTATCAGGGGGCTGGTTGTGGGAATATTGGGATATAGAAACTAGGAATCTAGACACCTGGTAGACCTGGACCCCAGACAGAGAATTTCATCACTGGAAGAAGTATGCTTATTCCAGAGTTTGGGTAATGCAAGAGTTAAGTCACTGAGGACCTGGGTACTGGTTAGGAAGCTCACATTGCACTGAGATGTGGGGAAGGGCCCAGTCATAGGGAACTCAGCCACTCCAGAATGCTATGGGCTTCCTTGCTCAGAAGAAGATGTTCAATGATTCCCAACTTGGACTAAAACCAGACTAAAAATAATATCACCACTACTCATAGTAGTTAAGACTTACTGAAGAATTTCCACACTTTAAGCACTGTTCTAGGTTCCTCACATGTATTAATTCATTTTTGTCTCAAAGCAACCCTATGAGGTTGATTTTGTCTTTATCTACATTTTATGGAAAAAGAAATCAAGGCTAAGTAACTTGCCATATAGCCATACAGCCCAGAGGTGGTGGAGCCCAGGTTGAAACTAGGCAGTCTGGTTTCAGAGCCTGTGGTCACTTTGCCATTAGGTGATTACAGTCCTACTTATCCTATCAATGTCAAACACTCTCCCAAGTTGGGATTTCTGGGAAGTGGATTCTGAGATGGAGTTTAGTATGCAACATGTTTTTAGGGAGTGTCCTTGAGATTAACACCTGTGGGAAAGGAAACAGGTTTTGGGGGATGGAGAAGTCAACCCATGGGGAGCTCTGGAGTTGAAATAATTAGAGAGAGCTGTCTTGTGCTGGAATGAAATGTCCTGGGCTGCCCCCAAAAGGGCTTGATCTTGGGACAAGAGAGCCCTTGGCAGCTGAGGCACTTATGAAGGAGCATACAGTGAAGGCTGCCCATGGATACAATTCCTAGGAGTTGGAGAACTTTCTTTAAAAAAAAAAAAAAAAAAAATTTATTTGAGTAGGGGAGGGGAGAAGAGAAGGGAGAGGGTAAGCAGACTTTGAGCTGAGCATGAGCCCACCATGGAGCTCCATCCCACAATCCTGAGATCACAACCTGAGAGGTGCTGCCTAGGCACCCCTGGAGAACTTTCTTAAGGGGGGTTTTATCCAAGCAGTGCATCTCTAAGCCCATTATAAGTGCACTAGTAATTTCTGAAGTATCTAAAAAGTGTTAATTAGGATTTAGTTCACTATTCCTGTTCCTTCATAAAGTATGATTTTTTTTTAAAGACTTTACTTATTTATTTGAGATAGAGAGAGAGAGCATGAGAGGGGTGAAGGTCAGAGGGAGACAACAGACTCCCCATGGAGCTGGAAGCCTGATGCAGGACTCCATTCTGGGACTTGATTCCAAGACTCCGGGATCGTGACCTGAGCCGAAGGCAGTTGCTTAACCAACTGAGCCACCCAGGAGCCCCATAAAGTGTGATCTTAAGTCCCAATTTGCTCAACATAGTTATGGCCTTATGGTTTGTAATTTTAATACCAGGGTAATTACTTTAAAAATTTATTATTATTATTATTTTCAATTTAATTTTTTCAGTGTTGCAATATTTATTGTTTATGTACCACGCCCAGTGTTCCATGCAATACTTTATTTGACAGAGAGAGAGAGAGAGAGCACAAGCAGGGGGAGCAGCTGGCTTCCCTGCTAAGCAGGGAGCTCCATGCGGGGATTGATCCCAGGTCCCTGAGCTGAAGGCAGAGGCTTAACTGATTGAACCACCCAGGGGCCTCCAGGATAATTATTAATAGTTCCCCCTTTTGCTCTTAAAAGTGTCCTAGTTGGATATGAAATGTTTTGCCTTCCTAACATCCTTCTGTTTCTTCTTGTTCTTCTACTAGTCATTTTTTGTTAATTCAGTTTATAGAACAATATTATTTTTTAGAAATAAGCACTCTGACTTTGTTTACAAAATCTTTCAAAGATAAAACAATTGCCAGGTCTGCCATCATTTATCTGTTATAAGCATTCTAGCTGAAAGAAAAACTCAAAGTTTGAAAATCATAATTGTGTGTGAAAATCACAAGTGTGTATAAAAAATGAATTATGGCAAGAATGCTAATTCAGCATAAAGACAGGATAATGCTCTACAGGGAAATATAATGGTAACCTCTGAGTTATCTTTTCTGATAGAGATCATCTTCATCTCTCCTGAACAAAAATAATTTGCAACTTCTCCACTTTCTACAAGACAACATCTCATTTTTCAGAGTCTGAGCTATAATAACTAGTAAATAGTAATTCAAATAAAGTTACATTTCCCAGGGAGTCAAACAACCATCAGGGAATCAGTATCCCTGGTGCACACTGTTCTCTAATGTGCTGGCGTGATTTTGAAAGAGTTTGCTGTAATCTTCTTGCCTTATTTTCAAGCTTTAGATAATTTTTTCTAATATGGATATAGCATAGCAGCACTGATTTCCTGGTTAGGCTGAACTGGATCCCCAAACATATAAATAAAGATGCTCAGAAATAGAGTTTGCATTTAGGGAACATTAGGGGCCCCCCTAGCTCAATACAGAGACAACTTGGTTGGCATTAGTTTTTTGACAAGATCATTTGTTTCTGAAGAACTTCTCTAATTCTACCTGTGTATAGCAACTTGACACAGAACAACATATCAGTCCATTAGTGTATCAAGGCACTTTCTGAATTTTAATTAAAAATTAAGTATTTTGTAAATGCATATACTTTGTGCATGTAAACATTAAAAATAAAGTAATTATGTGTAATGTAATGTACTTAAAACTATAAAGATTTCTCCACTTCCAGTGCAGGAGGGAATAAAAGAGTTTGTTAATCTCATATGGCAGCAGCCTTTGCCAACTGGCTTTTCTCCAGAACTATTACTTGTTAATGTTCCTAAATGTGCTACTATCATCACTGTTCAATAACAGAACATTGTGCAGTAATCTGGAGCATCTACACTCAATTGAGAAAAAATAACTGCCCTCACTTTTGAACCATTTCATTTTTCTTTCTATAGGAGGAAACCAAGAACTAGGTTAAGTATTCATTATTAGTTATTTATTTAAATATATCTTATGGGCTGTAAAAGATATTGGCAATCAAGGGCACTTATTTGCACATGAAGAAAATTTGGAATTGGTTTTTCCAGTGAAAAGATACTTTTTGATAAATTCTAAACTGTTACCCACATTAACCCACATTTCTGGATATATGTTTATCTTTTCAAAGAGCTTTGTCTCATTACTTATATTTTCATATGGCTCGTATATGAAATAATTCTTCAGGTAGGGCTCACTTCTGTGTAGTACTTTTCTTTACTCTGCAGTGAAAACTCCCTTACTAGGAAAAATAATCGTTCATAAAGACTTCAGAGTTTTTCCAGGAAGGCACAAAGAAAATGTGAAATATTCATTATAATGGGAACAGTTAGACATTTTTCTTTGACTGTTATTCTGCCACAGAGAATTTACTATTATCTACTGAGAAGTTCACATTTGGCTGTTTTTAAAGAATTTCAAATAATTGGTGATGTTGACCCTCTGATTCATGCAATTTCTTTCTTTCTTCTTCTTCTCCTTTTTTTTTTTTTTCCTTGCAGGTCACATTAACCTCTCTGCCTCCTAAATATTTGTTTTATTAATCCTAGGTTCTGTGTCTACCACACTGTAGAAGTATCCTATGGAAAAATCACAGAAAATTAAACTTGCTTGTCTATTGTTGATTTGATATTCAATGGAGTTATATTAAAATTTGTCTTCAGTGACTGCTTTTTCAGAGGTCATAGATCCCAGCTTTTGTAATGCACATCACTGAATATTTTTGCCCATGTTACTTGGTAAAATGATATATTTCAGATCAAGGAGATAAGTTAAGATAGAGCTTTTTGAAGCCAGCTTGATCAGATTGCAAAAGGTCATTCATTCAAGTACTTAGTACTTTTTTTTTTTTTCCAAGTGGTTGGCTTATAGTCAGACTAAGAATCAGGAAATTCTATTTTTTCAGTTGTGTACAACAAGGATAAGATAAAATGTACATAGGACTAACAGCAATATTGGAAATCAAACAAAATCCAGGAGTGATACCATCATACTTAAATGGGGAAAAAAAAGTGACTATTTATTGATTGTATGACTCTATAATATAGCATCAATTTTATACATATTAAAGAAATATGGGCATACTCCTTAAAAGTATCAGACATGTAATATTATTATGGACCTAACAGTTCTTCCAATTGCCATAGGGTGCAGAAATATTTTGAATTTCTTTTTGGTCCTTCTTGTCTGCAGTACTTGCACTATATTCATCCAGAATGAGGAAAGAAATTCTTTAAATGTATGGATCCACTTTTGAGTCACATGCAAAGATTCACTGTGCTTAAATATTTAGCAGATATTTCTTAAAGTTACAAAAATGAAGACAATTCCTATATTTATTTTTGAATTTTAAATGAAGTTTTAAATCCTCGTAGCTGAGAGATGGTTAACTCCATTATTTAAAATGGGAATCATCACTTTACATTCTGACTGTAAGTCCATTTGAAACAAGTAAAAACATTCTTCTCTTAGCCTCCTTCTTCACCGACACCAAATGTTTTGAAATTTTATTTATTTTTCTAATTTTTAAACTGTGTATTTATTTATTTGTTATTAACATTTGATGTATTATTTGTTTCAGGGGTACGGGTCTGTGATTCATCAGTCTTACACAATACACACTACTCACCACAACACATACCCTCCCCACTGTCCATCACACAGTGACTTCATCCCCCCACCCCCTTCCCTCCACAACCTTTCAGCTTATTTCCTGAGATTGAGTGTAATTATTTCTTAAAGATTTTATTCATTTATTTGAGAGAGTAATTATTTCTTAAAGATTTTATTCATTTATTTGAGAGAGGGAGAGAGGGGAGAGGAGCTCAGAGGGAGAGAGAAGAAGGGAGAAAGAATCTCAAGCAGACTCTCTACTGAATGCAGAGCCTGATACAGGGCTCGATCTCACCTGAGATCATAACCTGAGCTGCAACCAAGAGTTGGACGCTTAACTGACTGAGTCACCCAGGCAATTCCTAGTTTTCTAAATATTAATAGAGAACTGGTCAAATAAATTATGGCATATCATTGCAATGGAATGTTCTGTAGCCCATTAAAAATAATGGAGTAGATCCATATTTCCAGGATGAAAGTCATGTATTATATAGTACTAATTGCTTAAATAAAATTTTAAAAGACTTCTGTCTGTATGTCTTTTATCTTTGTGTATGCTAACAGTTTCCTAGAAGGAAATCTAGAAGTTTCCAGTGAAAAGTTGGGCTGTGGATTTGAGTGGGAAAACTTTTACTTTTGTGTTCTTATGAATGTTTGTTTTTTAAATTCTTGTTGATGTTTTGCACGTATAAATTAAAAAATGAATTTGATTATTTTAAAGATCAGCTGGTTTTTCTCAGGCCCTACTTTCTTAATGTTGTATTCTAACAGTGCATTGCTTGTATTCTAGCAGTGCAACTGCTGACAGAAAATAACAGAAGTATAAAAATAGAAAATAAAAGAAAAATAAAATAACAAACTCCACATACACTAGCTTATGCAAAAAGTGGAAGATTTTTTTTTTTCATTTACCATCTTCTCTTTCTGCTGTTCTTTAGGAGTTGGCTCCATTCCAACTTTACAATGTTGTGAAGGAGACGGCTGCTGCCAGCGTCGAAGTTCACATCCTCGTGGCTTCCCTTTAGGCACAGAAGGGCTCTTCGTCCCCAACTCACACGAAGGAATTCTGATTGTTCCAACTTGTGTCATTTGCCAAAACCCTGCACCAATCCCTAACATAAGGAATGATGTTCACAGACATGTGAGGTGTGATTGCTCCAAGACCCAAGGTCAACCACTGCAGTAAAGAAAACACAACCAGAATTGAAAGCAGGCAGTCTCTTTCTTAAGTAAGGGAGAGGTGCTAGGCAGGCAGAAACCACAACACACACACACACAATATTTGGGAAATAGGTTTAGATATTACCATGATTAATAAAGTAGAAATCCATTTAAATGTGTCAATAAGCCAGTATTGGCTTTTGCCATTATAGATTTTCTCAAACATTACACGCTAAAAATGTAAGTTCCTTTTTGTAGGAGGAGGACACAATTTTAATGACATTTTAAATTTTCTCATGTTCAAAGAGTTGTGACCACTGGCTGAAGTCTGGAGTAGATTGCTGCTAGTATTTGGGGAGAGTGGGAACAGAAGGGGAGAGATTTTGGTACTAGAAAGTAGAGAAGTTGGAAACTGGCAGTTATGAGGGCAGAAAAGAGGAAAGAGCAAAATTATGTTATCCTAATGTTCTGATAATTATTTAAACTTCATAATGAAAAAAGAATATCTAGATATATAACAGCCACGAATCCAACTTAGTAACAAATATTTTGTCTTCTGCTTTGCATTTTGCTCAATACACTTATGTAGAAACAATTTATATTTTATTATTGTTTATTTAAAACAAGAGTAATATGGGACTACCAAACGTGGGGAGAAGTGAGCAAATCAGAGAGACAGGAGCAGGATTTTTGGATTTGGGTTTGGTTTCTATAAGCAGCATTTTCTACAGCAAATACTTGATGGTATTATCAAAATGTTTTTGGCAGAAGAGTATTGAGAAATTCCCACCGGCCTCCAAGGACGAGAAAGTGATTTAATAGTGACACCGTGTCTTGGAGCTGCTGTTTTGGTCAGATAGTGAGCACACCTGTAGCGATGAGTAAACTGAGATGCTAAGGGAGGTCGAAAGTATCAGCTATTACATTTGAAAGATGTTTTTCACTGTAAGAAACATCGCTACCATCATGAACAACACAGACATATCTTTAAACACCTACTATTTGATGTAGCTTCAAGGTTTCAGGAATGAATTTGAATTGTTCCTGGCTTGCAGCAAGGAAATTCACTCAGGGAGAATATGCCATCAGTCTCTGCTTCCTAGTATAACTTAATGAATACCTGGACCATATAAATCACGGTTAATTCAATGCTTAGTGAATGGTTATGGCCCAAAGAGGAAGCAATCCTACTGGAGTGCATTACACAGGGTGTTTTCTCGGATTGTCCAATCTCGGCTTTAGAATCTTCCCTAAAAAGGGCAGGTTCAGTTTTGTTTTGTTTTGTTTTGTTTTTTCAGTATTTTATTTATTTATCTATTTGGCAAATTTTTGAAGGAACTTTGTATCTTGGGATTTAAAGAAAGCCAACAGAGGAAATGTTAGTCTCCCATTACTAAATGTGCTCCTGGTTGCAGTAGCTGGTACAAAAAGTAAATGACTCAGTGAGTGGGGAATGGGAGTCCTAGCCGCTGGTTCTGGGAGTGACGTGGGGGGAGGGGCAGTGGCTACCGTGGCAGTTTTGCCCAATGTCCCATGGAAGCAGCCACCTGCTGGCCGTGCAAAGTGTGGCGGGCAGTCCAGGATTCCTGGGGACCCCCTGCTCTGCCAGCCCCGCAAGGCCAGGGCAGGATGAGGAGCCTGTGCTTGCCAAGGCCCAGAGTCAGCGGTGAAGGTGGCTCCCCTGTGCTGGTGGCCCCGTTGGGTTAAGAAATTAAGAGTGAGCAAGGGAGGGACACACAAAAGAGAAGGTGCCATCCACTGTAGCTACAGGCAATGTGCAGGTCTGGGCCTGAGATCTAGCCCCCCAGCCCCTTTGAGAAGGAAGAAGACAACCAAGCAAGGGTGATCTGAAATCGTGATTGGGTGACTAATAATCCCAGGACAAAGCTAAGGCCTATTCTAGCCTAAATTTTCCCAATGTGGCTACAGAGACGTCTGGTAGGAAGGTTTGCTGAGTATGTTATGGAATGGGCTGTAGAAGACCCCCATGGCTTCCTACAGCCCTTTGGTCAGTGCTTAGCCAGCGGGAAGTGTCCTGGAAACTGGCCCAGAAGACAGAAGACAGAGAAAAAGAGCAAAGGATGAAACAAAAACATCAAGCAAACACTGCAAATTCTAAACAGCCAAAACAGAGTTGAAGGAACAGAGAAGCTCTGCTCCCAGACCAAAATCATTTGGCAAATTAGGAAGCTCGGGAAGCACCCACTGAGATTTCTTCTTTGGATTTTATGAAAGTATTCATTGGTAAATGAAGTCCAACCATAAGGAAACACCATGTTAGTTCTACCTTCGGTACTTAAGTGATTTTAGGCTTGGGAGTAGAAGTCAGTTCAGGTCTGTTGACAGACATTGTACATGAGCGTATTTTATGTTACAAATTCTTTATCATTGACGTAGACTTTTGCCATTTTGCAGTTTATGTTCCAACATGAAAACATCGTATGGAGAAAAATGACTTTAGATTAGGGATTCTATTCAAATAATGGTTTACAATGGGATCCTGTTCTGGGGAAGAAGGAAATTAAGAATGAAAAAGTCATCCCTGTCCTCTCTGAGGTGGAAAATGTGCTTTACTGTCAAAGATTCATGCAGTAGATTCATACAGTAGATTCATCACATCTTTTATCATTATGGCTGATTTGCTGGAACAGAATCATTTCTGGCTTTCTCGAAGCCAAATAATTTAAGAGTGAGTACTTCTATTTTCTGTGTTTT
>RCUC01124119.1:0-45723 GCA_003697995.1 Taxidea taxus jeffersonii | reverse complement strand
TATATATATATACACACATATATATATGTATATGTATATATATTTCTGAAGGAAAGGGAAGAGAAGGGAAGGAAGGGAAGAGAAATATATATATACATATATATCTGTGATAGCCCTGCGATATAGGAAGATTATTAGATGCTTCCCGCCCCCCCCTTTTATTGATGAAGAAAGCAATCTCTTTGCAGTCAGGCAGGATTTAGATGCTTGCCAGTAAAGTTATTGTTTACCTGCTCTGTAACATTTTCTCTTGGAGTCACTGCCATTCCTTTTTTAAGTGGGTGAACTGCTCTTTTGAGTGTTGCATTTCAAAATTATATTTGATATATTGTCAGCCTGGATGCATATTCTGTATGGTGCCCTCCTCAGGAGGGTTGTACTGCTCAGAGTCTTGGCTAGAAGTGTTCATAAGTGGAGGGAAGAAAAAACACGAATAATAATTATATTACAGCCAATGTTTTTATTTTATTTTTACCTTTGGATACTTATATTTGAATACCAGTTGATTTCTTAGAAACTTAATTCAAACTCTGTACTGTTCATTTTCCTCATTTTGTGCTTTCCTTCTTTCTGTTCCATACTATTATTGTATGTCTCTTTCCCTGATACAAAGATGTGTCCTCTCTTAAAGGGAATATCCCACAGATCAGCCTGTTTACAGTATCTTTCTGCTTTCATGTTTCATTAACACCTCAAAGGTAACATCTAAAATTGGATAAGTATGCTTCCTAAACCAGATGTAAACTGCCTCTTTTCTCCCAGTGCTAGAGCATTCTCTGTACTTTGTGTTAATTATTTCTAGTCCTCTCCAGAGTTTTAAGTCTGCTGTAGGTCCCTTTATTAAAATCAGTAAAGAACTGGAGCAGACATAAAGAAGAATAATGTAACAGTTGAAGGGAGCATTTTTGAAGACCTGTTGGGTCTTCAATTGGCTAGCCTAAACAAGAGGAGGTAGTGACTGAATTTTTGTCTTAAAGCTGTGTGATGGGTTTCTGAGAATGAGTTTAGAGTTAACTGTTCTGTGTGTAGGTAACATGGAAGAAAGGGACATGAGGTGGTTATTTCAGTATTTTGAAGAAAAGGTACCTCAGGAACTGCATGAAACAAGGAATTGTGTCAAAGGGAGGCTAAGTATGGGTTCTCTTGTACCCTTCCAACCAGAAGAGGTCATCTTTTTTTTTTTTATTTGTTTGAGAGAGAGGCGTGAGTAGGGGGAGGAGCAGAGGGCAAGGGAGAAGCAGATGCCAAGCTGAGCATGGAGCCTGATGCAGGATGTGATCCCACGACTTTAGATCATGACCCAAGCTGAAATCAAGAGTCAGACCCTCAGCTGACTAAGCCACCCAGGCATCCCAGAATAGATCATCATTTATTGTTGTTGTTGTTCATGTTGGATGCATTTCCATAGTTCTCTGTCCCTGAGTCACTCTTCAAGCTGTAGTGCTCTTGTTTACATTTCTTTATTTCCTACTAAATTTTAAGCACTGATTGGGTACTGCAGTTGGTCAGAATTTTTTGTTGATTAAAATAATGTGTTTAGGGCACCTGGGTGTCTCAGTGGGTTAAAGCCTCTGCCTTCAGCTCAGGTCATGATCCCAGGGTCCTGGGATCGAGTCCCGCATCAGGCTCTGCTCAGCAGGGAGCCTGCTTCTCTGTCTCTCTCTGCCTGCCTCTCTGCCTACTTATGATCTCTGTCTGTCAAATAAATAAATAAAATCTTAAAAAAATAAAATAAAATAAAATAATGTGTTTAGGTAAATCAATGCAAAATTAGCTCCTACTATCAATCCAGGACAAATCTTTTCAACTACAATAGAAAGAGCTGTCATGTGTCTTGCTTGACTAGGAATTTATCACAAGTACATGTGCATGCATTTCTAGCTCAAATATCATTAAATAGATACTATTAGACACTGTTTTCTGCTCCCTTCCTGGTCATCTTGTGGTACATTAAGGATTTCCAGTTTTCTTCCCTTTTCCTTCAAACAGTTGCAGAAAATTAGTTTTAAAATGTTTAAACGTAGGCCAGCAAGTTCAGGGGTGGGGATGGGGGGATGCAGTGTGGGGGCGGGGGAACAATGCCATTAAGTATGTTTCACCTTTTAGTTGTTTGAAATTATATTCTTTTCTTACACAAGTATATATAGTCTGTCTTTCCAGGCAATAAGTCCCCTAAGCTCTTTGTACTTACTGGCCAAGTATATGATGGGAAAGCATTCTAAACGGTGCCTCCACCCTGCTGTCAGTGTCCAGTGGTATGAATGTCACACTGCCTTTGGCTTGTTTAGCCTGCCCCGCTCATAGATGGTGCCTGAGAGAAGTCATTCTTGAATGCTTAGCTGGACACTCAGCGACTAATTCATATTTTAGCAGGAATTAACAAGTATAGGATCTAGAACCCATCTTTGCCCCCCTCCAAAGTGTTATTTCATAATTTCATGAGGTCAGCTATTTTACGCATTTATACCTCTGCACAAAACCAGCTACCCTGTGTCTAAAGGTTCTCTTCCGTGTTACTTTATAAGTTAAGAGGAGATGGGGAATTTGTCCGTGTTGGTTGATTTTTTTTTTTAATTAAGAAAACATTTTAAACATAGAATTAAGGCTTTGCAGATACAGGTGAATTCCATTTTATATCCTGTCTTGATTCCATTCTGTTTCCTTCTATTTCTCTTGGCACGTCTTGGCAACTGGTATGTATCCTTTCTATTCACCTTTCAGTATGCTTTGCACATATGTATGTGTCCATAGAATATTGTGTACTTTTAAACTTAGGGAAGTGGTTTCATGTAGTATGTATCCTTTTACCACTTGTTTTTTTTGTAGGGACTGGCGCACATTGATACAGGGAAGGGTGGTAGTTCATTGGAGCATAGTGGTATAGTATTGCAGGATGAGATTGTGTCTGTCTCTTCCCATGTCTGAAGATGCATGTATCCTGGATTTCCTGATTTGTTTGAAAAGACCAAAAGTGAAAAATAAACTATATATTTGAGAGTCCTGTTGATTGTTCTGCTGTGATTTGAAGGAGTGAGGCCAGACAAGTTTCCAGCTTCCTGAAATTTTATTTATCTCTACATGGTAGCAAATAAAAACTGCTGAAGAGAAACACTTCTGAAACAAACAACAACAGGTTTATTGTCACAAGGTGTGTCCCAGTAGGTTGCCCTCTGTAGCAGTCACTGGATTGCCACTTAATGGCTGTGTGCTTTTGGAGCCAGGTGCTTAGTGCTTGTGTCCTCCCTTTATCTGTAAGAGAATGACAGTTCAGTGACTTAGCCTTTTGGCAGGTGCCTGGGGCATCAAGGTCAGTTAAACACTGATTGGTTATTGAAGGAACCTTGCCGGGTAGAGGTGTGCAGAGGGAGATTCCCCTATGTCGTGTAATGCCCACAAGTGTTTTAATTTCTTTAGATTAACCCCTACAAGGGGCACCTGGGAGGCTCAGTCGTTTATTGTCTGCCTTCAGCTCAGGTCATGATCCCAGGGTCCTGGGATCGAGCCCCACGTCGGGCTCCCTGCTCCGTGGGAAGCCTGCTTCTGACTTTCCCACTCCTCCTGCCTGTGTTCCTTCTCTCACTGTGTCTCTCCCTATCAAATAAATAAAATTAAAAAAAAAAAAGATTAGCCCCTACAAGTTTGAAATTTAGTGTTTTTTAATGGTACTCGCCTTTCCAAATCTCTGCAGAATATAAGCACTAGATATTTTCATTAGAACAGTCACCTTCTCTTAGGATACTTGTTTTGGGAGGGCCCAGCACTCTGCCTTGCCCCCTGCCTTGCACAGTGGGCCTGCCTGGGCAGGGCTCGCAAACGGACCGGTAGTTTCTCTGTAGTAGTTCTGCTTCTGTGAAAGCAGCTACACCGATGCAATGCATATATGTGAATGCTGGGCTTTTGTTTTTTATTTTTACACATAAAACTGTGACTGACCAGTGGCATCATTTGTTACAGCTGGCAACCGAGCTCTGCTGGGCTGATGTTGATGGCTGGTGGCTGGTGCCTACAAGTATTGGGCACAGCATTTTTGCCTAACTCATTTTCTTTTCTCCTATAGGAAACAAGTACCTGTTGTTCAGTCCCTTTCTCTTCCTCCTCAATTTTCATTATTCAGTCATTCGTACATCAAGAAGTCTATTATAGGCACAAGTAATCCCCTTTTCCCTTCTCTCTTTTTGAGCTCTTATCTAATTACTCTAGGAAAATATCCTCTTCTTTCTCATTCATTCAACAGATATTCATTGAAATCCTTATATACCTCCTCTTCCTTCATTTTATGTGTGAGTCAGAAAACAGCTGTAATCATGGCGGAATGTAATAATAGATTGAGTAATATAGAAGCCTCTCTATTTCAGATAAGAGTTTCTGAAAGGCTGTTCGACAGTTCATGAGTGAGCAAATCCATTGTTACTAAGGTTTCCTTTGCAGGCCAGGGATGCAGTTCTATGAAATAGGAGGGTAGACCAGTTCTTTAAAACCAAGCAAACCAGTCATTTATTCCAGAATGGACCAATTTCCTCTAACTGGAAACTTTTAGAGATGAATTTAACTTCCCTTCTTGACAAAATGCATAAGGAACTCAGTCCAACCCCTGCCTCTCTGTCCACTTTTGGGGGCAGATTTGAACTGGCTTTGAATCTCCTTAGCCACAAAAGAAGTTTTATCACTTCACAACTGCCTCATAACTTTGTTGTGAAGATTAAGAAAGCAATATATGTCAGCTTTCTGGCACACAGTAGATAGTGGTAGAAGTTGCTACTCATATCAGTGGAGTATTAGCTCTGTGTAGCAGACATTTGTGTTCACTGGCACATAGTAGATACTCAGTAAATAATGAAAGGATAGGTAGAGGCTCCTTATTGTTACATATGACAGAACTTGAAGAAGTCTACCTAAAAAACAATAAAAGTAGGAAAGCCGAGGCTACAGACAGAAAAGGTTGTTCTAAATTGCAGGTAATGTATCAGTTTCAAGCAGGTCTGTTAAGTGTGAAAAGCACAAGTACTATGAACCTACTTCTCAAACGTATCCATTTTTTCCCTATCCCAGTGTTCCTCTTGGTCACCCAGTTCTGTTCCTTCTGAATCTTGCCTTCCTTCAGCTGTATACCTTTCTCATTTCTTCTCTTTCTCTGCCCCAGACTCTCTTTAACTCTAGGTCTTTTCTTGAACGATATCTTTATACGGGTCTCTCTACCCAATTTTCTCTCCTTTTGACTTTCTCCCTTAACCATATGGCAGAGATTTTTTAAAGTAAACATGTATAGAATTACATATATATTTAATTTTTTTGGTTTTGTTCCTAATTCTAAAAATAAGTAGGGCTTTTTTTTTTAAAACTCCTAGAGTTACTTTACCTTTGCAAGGCATGATTAATTATAGTTCCTCTGTGATGCTTTAATAGAAAGAGGGAAAGCTTTTCGCTCCTGATCTAGGCTCCCAGTTTGTGAAGCATTTTAAAATACATCTTAAATTCCTTCCTCCAGCAGTTTTGCTGGAGATGTTTCTCCAGGTATTTCAAAATAGCCTTCGACCCTCTTTAATGCTGGCTCCTTCTGCTTTACACGGAGTCAGAACAGTTATTTATTTTTTTTTAAGATTATTCATTTATTTGACAGAGAGAGACAGCAAGAGAGGGAGAAGCAGGCTTCTTGCTGAGCAGGGAGCCTGAGTTGGGGCTCAGTCCTAGGACTCTGGGATCATGACCTGAGCTAAAGGCAGCCACTTAACGACTGAGCCACTCAGGCACCTCTAGTTCATTTCTTTAATTGCTTCCACATTCATCTGAGATCCTTTCAAAGGTGGCATGATTTTTCAACCACCTAAATGCAAAGAGCCTCTTCTTGGGAATTGTCCTTATCACCATAAAGTTGTTTTAATGGCATAGTTCTCTGTGCCATTCTTACTGTTAAAATTATTGTATAGTGCATATAGTATAATATCCTCTTTTTTTAAAAGTCACGCTTATTAGAAATGCATGGTACGGGACGCCTGGGTGGCTCAGTCGTTTAAGCCTCTGCCTTCAGCTCAGGTGGTGATCTCAGGGTCCTGGGATCAAGCTCCGAATCAGGCTCTCTGCTCAACGGGGAGCCTGCTTCCTCCTCTCTCTCTGCCTGCTGCTCTGCCTACTTGTGATCTCTCTCTGTCAAATAAATAAAATCTTTTAAAAATATGCCTGGTACTTAGATGTTTTGTTAAAGTAAAAAGAGGGTCTATTCCCCAAATTACATGGCACTAGAAGTCAGAATAGATATCTATGTCATTGACAGGGGTGCCTGGGTGGCTCACACGGTTAAGAGTCTGCTTTCAGCCCAGATCATGAATTCCTGGTACTGGGATCAAGCCCCAAATCAGCCTCCCTGCTCAGCAAGGAGCCTGTTTCTCCCTCTCCCTCTGCTGCTCCCCCTGCTTGTGCTTTCTCTCTCTGTCAAACAAATAAAATCTTTTTTAAAAAATTGCCTTTGACAAATACTGTATAATCCTAGGCCTTCAGATTCCAGGTGGGGTCAGTTTCCTTCTCTATTCTTTTTCACTGTGATCCTTGACACATCGCTGCCTTTTATTGACCTTCCCTTTCAGTCAGCTCTTCCCTACCTAAAAATTTATTCTAATGAAAAGACTGTATCACCTTTTGGGTGATAAAAGGTAAAACTGTAAATAGGGGTGCCTGGCTAACTCAGTTGGTAGAGCATGTAATTCTTGATCCTCGAGGTTGTAAGTTTGAGCCCCACATTGGGTGTAGAGAGTATTTTAAAATAATTTTTTTTAAAGATTTTATTTATTTATTTGTCAGATAGAAAGCGCAGGAGCGAGCACAGGCAGAGACAGAGGGAGAAGCAGGCTCCCTGCTGAGCAAGGAGCCCGATGTGGGATTCGATTCCAGGACACGGGGATCATAACCTGAGCCGAAGGCAGCCGCTTAACCAACTGAGCCACCCAGGCGTCCCTAAAATAATCTTTAAAAATAAATAAATAAACCACTGTTCATAAACAACTGTAAAAGCCTTTGTTTCATTTTCTAAAATTAAGGGTAAAAAAGACTTTTTACATACTACTTCAGTGGTTTGTTGTTGTTTTTTTTACTTATTTTATGTTCCCACTAGAGGGCATTCTTTCCTTTGTTTGTTTGTTTGTTTTTTTTTTAGTTCATAGCTTTTGTGTATTTATTTTACAGACCTGTTAAATAAAAAGGTAAATGTTGAGGATGTGAATGTGCTCAGACATCCTTCTTACAGATAGGAGTTGTCAGATACACACATTCTCTTCATTTAAGTTTCACCAGGGCCAATATCATAATTGAGGTTAAACTATATTTCCTAGCATTTTTATCTTGTAGCTTGGTCAGATGGAGATCACAAATATCCCACCATAACTTTACGATGTAGCTTGTGCAGTTACCATCTTATAAACCAGTGCTTACCAAATTCATTTATGACACGCTATGGCTAACACTAGATTATTCATAGATGAGTTGCCTGTTTAATTATTTGGTTAACTCAGTTTTTGCAGGATGTATTTAGTTTAGGGTAGATGAATCTAAATATTGTTTTTAATCCAGTAGATCTCAGTGCTAACACCCAGTGGTCCCCCAGCCTTGTCTCACAAGGCAGTATTTTCTTTGACAGTATTTGAACTCTTATTTCTGTTGTAACATCATACTATTCTTTGGGAATGTTAATTCTTAATCTGTTAATAAATGTTAATTCTTTTTTTTTTAAAGATTTTATTTATTTATTTGATAGACAGAGATCACACAAGTAGGCAGAGAGGCAGGCAGAGAGGGGAGGGGAGAAGCAGGCTCCCTGCCCAGCAGAGAGCCTAATGCGGGACTCAATCCCAGGATGCCGGGATCGTGACCCGAGCCGAAGGCAGTGGCTTAACCCACTGAGCCACCCAGGCGTCCCAATAAATGTTAATTCTTAATACTGTTCTTTGGGAATGTTAATTCTGCATCTAATCAGAAGCAGCTCTGTTCTTCCTATCAAGAGATTGGTAATTTTGGGCGCCTGGGTGGCTCAGTGGGTTAAAGCCTCTGCCTTCAGCTCAGGTCATGATCTCAGGGTCCTGGGATCAAGCCCCGCATGGGGCTCTCTGCTCAGCGGGGACCCTGCTTCCTGCCTCTCTGCCTACTTGTGATCTCTCTCTCTGTCAAATAAATAAAATATTTTTTTAAAAAAAGGAATTGGTAATTTTACATATACGACTTATATGTTTTGTTTCAGATTTTCCTGAGCCTCCTGGTAACAGGTAGCACCACAGCTGTTTACCCAAGGGACTATACAGCAACGAGCTAACTTATTTTCTCTAATAGGAACTGTAGATTGCTTGTAGTTGACACTAAGGGAGCAAATTCTGTTAGTCTTTGTTACACAATGAATTCAGACAGATATACTTAGAAAGGGACTCTGTTTTAAGTGGGAAATCTGGGCTCCTTTTCAAAGCTAAATGAGGCTTGGTAATTCTAAGTGGGAGTGGGGGAAGACGTGGTTGCTGTTGAGAAACTGCCGCAAAGCCCATGCCTGCTTCTGTGCTTTGCTTTCCAGTCAGAAGGTGGTATGTAATCTTCTATAAAATTAGATATTGACTCATTAGGTATTGATTTAAGCTTATGTTGACAGATTAGAAGTGTTAAATGGCAGGGTTAATACAATGAGAAGGGCAGGCTGTGTGGAGAACTATGTGGTATAAAACATTTTCACCTCCTCAATTTTTTATTCATAGTCCACTAATCACACACACAAAAAACCCTCCCTCGCATACTTGCCACCATAGGTTATTATAAAGTAACTCTTAATGTTTTAAGAAACCCTGCTAAGAACTTACCCAACATAATGTTTGGTGGTTTGGCTGAAATAAGTATTCGTGTTTGAAATAATAACTTTGAATCCTAAACATTGTTGAATGTCTTAAGTGTTTAAGAAGTTAGAAAACATACAGGTCGCCTGGGTGGCTCAGTTGAGTAAGCATCTGCCTTCGGCTCAGGTCATGATCCCAAGGTCTTGGGATCGAGCCCCGAATCGGGCTTCCCGCTTAGCGGGGAATCTGCTTGTCCTTCTGCCTCTGCCCCCTGCTCATGCTCTCTCTCTCTTTCAAATAAATAAAATCTTTTTTAAAAGAAATTTAGAAAACATACATTTCAGAAATGATCCGTCATGGTCACATCAGCAGCACGTATGCTAGAATTAGAAATGACTCCCATCAAAAATTAGTAATCTTAAAAACAACAACAGCCCTACTTCTTAAGATTTTATTGTCTTTAAGTAATCTCTATACCCAGCATGGGGCTGAGACACAACCCCGAGCAAGGGTCACATGCTGTACTGACTGAACCAGCCAGGTGCCCAGCAACCGTGTTCCTTAAAGGTCTGACAGTTACTGAACTGCAGCTGGGCTGTGGGTGAAGCCTCCCACCACCCCACACCCTCACCCTGTAGGAGAACTATGGGCATTTTAGATTTAGGTAACTTAGAATTGTATTGGAAGAGTGAAACAGGGAAGAGACGCGCATCATCAGACCTTCTGCTCAAAGTGGTGGTTGCGGAGTTTGGTGGTCGCCATGCACAGTTGCCAAAAGTTTTGTTCATTATACCCATCTGCAGGGTGACCTCAGACGGGACACACCAAAAAGTTAGTGTTCAAAGCTGGGTTTACCTGTCACCTTTTTAGCACAGTTCATGCTACATTTGTTTGGCAAAGTTAATTGTATCCAATCACATTAAGCTTCCGTTGTGATCTGAATAGTTATTTACCCCTTTTCAGTATCTTTAATGTTATGTTGGAAGCATTGGCCTGCCTGGCAGCTGTTTTGAATGAGCAGATTTTGAAGTATTCCATCTTTTTGCTCAAATACCATCTTTCCTGCGAAGCTTTGTTGCCCACACAATTTTTCCTTTTCTGATTTATTTTTCTCTGTAGCACTTTCTCCTGATTTGCTTTACAGCTTCATTTGTTTCTGTACCTGTCTTCACCCACTAAAATGTTAGCTTCACAGGGGCAGAGTTATGTGTGTTTTACTGCTCTAGCCCCATGGCCTTGAACATGGTAGGCTCTCAATCAGTATTTACTGAATTTGCTGAAAAACTGTTGGCTTGATGCCATCATTGGCTTTCAGTGTAACTTCGTGAGATCTCAGTACAACTTGGAGAATCTTAACAATCTGGAAGGGTGTCTTGAGGGCTGATTTTTTTTTTTTTTTTTAAGATTTTATTTATTTGACAGATCACAAGGAGGGAGGGGAGGAGGGGGGGGGGGGGGATGCAGGCTCCCCGCGGAGCAGATAGCCCGATGCAGGGCTCGATCCCAGGACCCTGAGATCATGACCCGAGCCGAAGGCAGAGGCTTAACCCACTGAGCCAGCCAGGCGCCCCTTGAAGACTGATTTAAAAGGTTGTATATACTAGTACTAATATTGAATATTAGTATATCAGAAAATGTGATAACATAATCTTAATACATCCAAATGAAATAATGTAAGACCCTCAGGGGCACCTAACTGGCTCAGTCAGAGGAGTATACGACTCTTGATCTCAGGGTCATGAGTTCAAGCCCCATGTTGGGTGTAGAAATTATTTAAAGGAAAAACAAGAGTGGTACTACAGACCCCCTCTACCAGATCTAAAAGTGTGTCAGTCCTAACCTTTCGAGATCACTGAGGGCTCCATACCCCTCAGAGGGAACCACTGACCAAAATTTTAGCATTCCATTTTCCTTTTATAGTTTCATTACATGTTTGATTTCCTAAACTAGATAGTGTTTTTGGACTTTAAACTATATATATCCATTTGATACTTTCTTTCAGTCGTGTGAGATTCTTAAAGTCCTTGCCTGCGGCTATGATGTATTTTCTTTCTTTTTTTTTTTAATATTTAATTTATTTATTTGACAGGGAGTTAGAGAGGAAACACAAGCATGGGGAGTGGGAGAGGGAGAAGCAGGCTCCTTGCTGAGCAGGGAGCCCGATGTGGGGCTCCATTCCAGGACCCTGGGATGATGACCTGAGCTGAAGTCAGTCGCTTAACAACTGAGCCACCCAGGTGCCGCTATGATGCATTTTCTAATTCATGCTATAATATAGACTGTATGGGGCCTTTGGGTTGTTAATACCCCACCTCCCCCATGCCTGTTGCAAAAATTGCTGTGAACATTCTTCTACATTCTTCTGAAAACATAGACAAAAGATTCCCCAGGGAATCTACTTCAAGTGAAGTCTTGGACTCCTAGGAATTGCACAGATTTAGCTTGAGTAGAACGTGAACAAAATTTTCCAAGTTGTTGTTCTGATGTATGCTCCCACTAGCAGAGTAGAAGGGTTTCTGTTGTATCTTCGCTAGCATAGCCTCACTAGCATTTGAAATTATCAGATTTCTAGGTTTTTGCCAGGCTGGTAGTTGTGAAATGATAGCTTGTGAATTTGTACTTCTTTGATGACTGATGAGATTGAGCATATTTTCATGTATTTCCTGGTCATTTGTGTTTGTTGTTCTTTGTAGTACCCACTCAAGTCTTTGCCCATTTGCCCATTTTTCTGTTAGGTGTTGATCATTTTCTTACTGATAATGTCAGAGTTCTTAATGTATTCTGAACCCTGAAGTGTTGTCTGTTGTGCATGTTGCACGTGTCATCAGTTTCGGGGCCTTCTCTTTTCATCACTAGGAATGGAAAGAGCATTTAGGGCTCTTTTTAGGGCATTAAAAGCTTAATGTAGTTAAACTCATGGCTTGGACCGTGTATGTGTGTTTTAAGAAATTGTTTCCTACTCTGAGCACATATAGATATTCCCCTATATTGTCTTCCAGAGTTTTTTTCCCCCCATTTTCCTTCGGCATTTGTCTTTAAACCATCTGGAATTGATGTTTTCTTGTGGGATCTGTGGTGGAGATCTGATTTTATTTTCCCCACATATGGATAATCACCTGTCCTGGCACCATTCATTGTCTCCTCCTTCCTTTCCCCACTAATCTCTAGGGCCTTTGTTGTCATAAAATAGATTTCAACATGTGTGTATCTGTTTTGGGCCTTCTGTTCTCTTTCATTGGTCAGTTGATCTGTCTCCATGCTAGTAGTATCCTGTCTTAATTACTGTACTTTTGCTATTTTTTAGTTTTTTAAGTCTTTATTTGTGAGAGAGAAAGAGAGAGCACGCACTGACAAGCAAGCATGCACAGAGGAGGGGCAAGGCGGGGAGAGGGACCAGCAGACTTCCTGATGAGGAGGGAGCCCCATGTGGGTCTCAATCCCAGGATCCTGAGATCATGACCTGAGTCTGAACCAAGAATCCGAGACTTAACACTTAACCAGCTGAGCCACCCAGGCACCCCTAACTGTAGCTTTATAATAGCACTTGATATGTTAAGCAGATCCTTCCATCTTATTTTTCTTCAGGAATATCTTGGTTATTCCTGGACTTTTGCAACTTTCATAAAAATTTGAGTCAGCTTGTCATGTTCCACAAAAAGTTTTTTTGTGATTTTGATTAGAATTGCATTGATTCTATCAATCAGTTTGGGGAGAATTGACATCTCATTTCATTGAGGCTTCCCATCTGTGAACCTCATACTTTTTTTTTTTTTTAATTTTATTTATTTATTTATTTTTTAATGTACTCTCCGCATCCATTGTGGGGCTCGAGCCTACAACCCCAAGATCAAGAGTTGCACACCCTACCCACTGAATGAACCAGGCATCTCTGAATATATGTGCACTTATTTGCTTCATAAAGAGCTGCCTTTCTTTGGTTAGATTTATTGATAGGCATTTTTTTAATGCTGTTGCAAATGCCATAATTTTTTAAAGTTATTTTCATTAGGAATGTAAATCAGAGTAACAGATCCACCATATTGTTGGAAATTCTTAGAACATTTTACTATGTTGTTTCTAGTCATTTTGGAAAGGAAATATGGGGTTAAATATGTACCTTAAAAATTTTATAAAAATGAAATGGAGTGTGCCTGTTACAGTTGCTAATTAATGATATTTCTTTTTTTTAATAGGTGTCAGCTGTGATGCATGTTTAAAAGGAAATTTTCGAGGTCGCAGATATAAGTGTTTAATTTGCTACGATTACGATCTTTGTGCATCTTGTTATGAAAGTGGTGCAACAACAACAAGGCATACAACTGACCACCCGATGCAGTGCATATTAACAAGAGTAGATTTTGGTATGTATTTAGTTCACATTCTAATGGGTTGTCATTTAGAAATTTGTGTGTATGTGCGTGAAAAAGGAAATGCAAAATGTTCTAAGACTCTTGCCAGTAGGATACATTAAAAATAACATGAATCTTACTTCTGTTTTCTAAATAATTCTCTTAATCATAGCTTAATTGTTCATGAAAGGCATTCAGAGATCTGTAAAACTGACAAGGTCTGAGATGGAAGAGTGCCTCAGTATAGAAGGAGTAAAGCCAATGGACTGTTCTTGCCAGCAGCATACAGTATTCTTGCTCTGATTATCAGAAAGCAGATTGTTTCTACAGTTGATTAGAAGACCTTATTAAGCCATAAGAAAAGCTATAAATGTTTCATGCTGTAATTTCTTACCTAGTCAGCACTTGTTGTCTTTCTGTTTACAGCCATCACAGTTGCTGTGAGGTAGTATCTCGTGGGTTTTTTGTTGTTTTGGGTTTTTTTAAAGATTTTATTTATCTATTTGACACAGAGAGAGAGATCACAAGTAGGCGGGGTGGGGGGGGAAGCAGGCTCCCCACTGAGCAGAGAGCCCGATGCAGGGCTTGATCCCAGGACCCTGAGATCATGACCTGAGCCGAGTGCAGAGGCTTAACCCAATGAGCCACCCAGGCGCCCCCTCATGGGATTTTTTGTTTGTTTGTTTGTTTTGTTTTTAGATTATTTATTTATTTATTTATTTGACAGATACAGATCACAAGTAGGCAGAGGCAGGCAGAGAGAGAGAGAGGAGGAAACAGGCTCCCTGCTGAGCAGAGAGCCCAATGTGGGGCTCGATCCCAGTACCCTGGAATCATGGCCTGAGCCGAAGGCAGAGGCTTTAATCCACTGAGCCACCCAGGCGCCCCACTTCACGGGATTTTGATTTGTGTTTCTCTGATGGCTAATGATAGTGACCATCTTTTTTTATGCCTACTGGCCGTGCAGTAGATCTGCATTGGAGAAATAGCAGTTCAGATCCTTTGCCCATTTTTTAATTGGGTAATATGTCTTTGTTATTATTGAGTTTTATTAGTTTCTTGTATACTCTTTATACAAGTTCCTTATCAGGTGGATGATTTGCAGAAATTTTCTTGCATTCCATGAGTCTTTTCACCTTTCTTTTTCTTAATATTTTATTTATTTATTTGACACAGAGAGAGGGGACAAGTAGGCAGAGTGGGAGGCAGAGGGACAGGGAGAAGCAGGCTCCCTGCTGAGCAGGGAGCCTAATGCAGGGCTCCTCTGCAGGATCGTGGGATTGTGACCTGAGCCGAAGGCAACTGTTTAACCAGCTGAGCCACCCAGCACCCTCCCCGGACTTTTATTTATTTATTTAGCTAGGCTCCACATCCAGTGTTGAGCCTGATGCAAGACTTGAACTCAGGGCCCTGAGATCAAGAGTTGGACACTTAACTGACTGAGCCACCCAGGCACCCCAGGTCTTCATTCTTTTGATGTGTGATTTGAAGCACAGAAGTTTTAATTTTTTCTTTTTTTAAAAGATTTTATTTATTTATTTGACAGACAGAGATCACAAGTAGGCAGAGAGGCAGACAGAGAGGAGGAAGCAGGCTCCCTGCTGAGCAGAGAGCCCTATGCGGGGCTCGATCCCAGAACCGAGGATCATGACCTGAGCCGAAGGCAGAAGCTTTAACCCACTGAGCCACCCAGGTGCCCCAGAAGTTATAATTTTGATGATGTCCAGTTTAATTTTTCTTTTGTTATGCTTTTGGTATCACATCTAAAAAAACATTGGCCAATCTAAGATCATGAAGATTTAAAACTATGTTTTCTTCTTCTTCTTCTTCTTCTTTTTTAGATTTTATTTATTTATTTGACAGACAGAGATCACAAGTAGGCAGAGAGGCAGGCAGAGAGAGAGGAAGGGAAACAGGCTCCCCGCTGAGCAGAGAGCCCAATGCGGGGCTCGATCCCAGGACCCCGAGACCATGACCCAAGCTGAAGGCAGAGGCTTTCACCCACTGAGCCACCCAGGTGCCCCAAAACTATGTTTTCTTCTAAGAGTTTTATTGTTTTAGCTTTTACCTTTAGATCCTTGAACCATGTTGCATTAATTTTTGTACATAGAATGATGAGGTAGACCATTTTTTGCATATGGATATCCAATCATTTCAGCATCATTTGTTGAAAAAGACTGTTGTTTATCCAACAAATTGCTTTGGCATTCTTGTTAAAAATCAGTTGACCTGAAGTGAGGTTGGGGAGATAGGGTGATGTTGGTCACAGGGTACAAAGTTCCATTATGCAAGGTGAATAAGCTCTAGGGAGCTGACATATATGGTATGATGACCATGGTTAACAATATTGTATAACTGAAATTTTTGGAGAGGATAGATCTTAAATCTTTTTTTTTTTTTTTCTTTAGAGATTTTTTTTATTTATTTGTTATAGAGAGAGAGAGAGCGAGCACAGGTAGACAGAGCGGCAGGCAGAGGCAGAGGGAGAAGCAGGCTCCCTGCCAAGCAAGGAGCCTGATGTGGGACTCGATCCCAGGATGCTGGGATCATGACCTGAGCCGAAGGCAGCTGCTTAACCAACTGAGCCACCCAGGCATCCCCTTAAATCTTTTTAACACACACATACAAGTAACTGTGTAGAGATGGTTGTTATGTTAGCCTGATTTTGGTGATCTTTTCACAGTATATACATGTATCAAAACATCAAGTTGTATGCCATAAATATACACAATTTTAATGTGTTTAAGATATCTTAGTAAGGGGCACCTGGGTGGCTCAGTGGGTTAAAGCCTCTGCCTTCAGCTCAGGTCATGATCCCAGGGTCCTGGGATCGAGCCCCGCATCGGGCTCTCTGCTCAGCAGGGAGCCTGCTCCCCCTCCTCTCTCTATGCTTGCCTCTCTGCCTACTTGTGATCTCTATCTGTCAAATAAATAAATAAAATCTTAAAAAAAAAAAAGATATCTCAGTAAAGCTATTAAAAAAGAAAAGTTGGTTGACTGTAAATATGTCTTTTCCTAGACTCTCAGTCTATTTCATTGATTTATATATCCTTCTTTATGCCAGGACCACACTATCTTAATTACTATAAGCTTATAGTAAGCTTTGAAATTGACAAGCATGAGTCTTCCAGTTTTGTTTTGTTTTTGTTTCTTTCAAGATTGTTTTGGGTATTCTAGACCCCTTGAGTTTCTGTGAAAGAATTTCAGGATCAGCTCATCAAATTTCTGCAAAGAAGCCAACTGGGATTTTGATGGGGATTGTTTTGAATCTGTAGATCGCTTTGGAGGCAACAGTATTAAGTCTGCCAGTTCGTAAACATGAGATGTTTTTCCACTTATTTAAGTCATCTTGATATTTTCCAACAAAGTTTTGTAGTTACCAGAGGATAAGTTTTATACTTCTTTCATTAAAGGTGTTCCAAAGTATTTTATTCTTTTTGTTATTGTAAATGGATTTTTAAAATTTTACTTTTAGATTGTTCACTCAAGTGTATAGAATAACAATTGGTTTTTGTATATAGATTTTGTATCCTATAATGTTTTGTTGTTTATTCTAATAGTTTTTTAGTGGATTTTTTTTAGCATTTTCTCTTTTTATTATTAATTATTTTTATTAACATACAATGTATTATTTGCCCCAGGGGTACAGGTCTGTGAATCATCAGGCACATTTCACATTTCACAGCACTCACCATATCACATTTTTTTTTAAATATTTATTTATTTTAAGAGGGAGAGAGGGGGGGAGGGGCAGAGGGAAAGAACCTTTGAGTGCAGAGCCTGAAGTGGGTCTCAGTCCCATGACCCATGAGATCATGACCTGAGCCAAAACTGAGAAGCGGATGCTTAACTGACTGTGCCACCCAGGCACCCCTAGGATTTTCTATATGCAAGGTCATGTCATCTGTTAATAGAGATGGTTTTACTTCTTCCTTTCCATGTAGCTGCTTTTCTTTCTTTTTTTCTTTTTTTTAAAGATTTTATTTATTTATTTGACCGAGAGAGGGAACAGAAACAGGGAGTGAGAGAGGGAGAAGCAGACTTCCCGCCGAGGAGGGAGCCCAATGCGGGGCTTGATCCCAGGACACTAGAATCATGACCTGAGCTGAAGGCAGACGCTTCACAACTGAGCCACCCAGGCGCCCCATCATATAGCTGCTTTTCATTTTGTTTCCTTGCCTAATTACTAGACCCTCCAGTAAATAATGAGTAGAAATGGCGAGAGTTGGGGTACATGGGTGGGGTGGCTCAGTTGGTTGAGCTTCTCACTCTTGGTTTTGGCTCAGGTCTTGGGATCTTGGGATCCAGCCCAACCTTGGGTTCACATGGAAGACTCCATGTGAGTCTTTCTCCCTCTCCCTCTGCCCCTCTTCCTGAGTGCATTCTCTCTCTCAAATAATCTTTAAAATAATAATCTTTTAACAAGTGGACATCTTTAGAAGAATGGACATTTTTATCTTGTTCCAGGTCTTAGGGAGGAAGACATCCAGTCTTTTCACCAATAAGTATGATGTCAGCTATGGGTTTTTTGTACATGCCCTTTATCAGGGGAACAAGTTTTATTCATTTTTGTATATTTATCCCCATCTACCCCAAATCCACCTGGCAAGTCTTATGCATATAATAAATGGGTAAATATTTTTAAGATAGTCTGAATCTTCCTAAAAACAAATGTGAACAAATCTTTCTTTCATGTAGTGAATACTCGTTCATTTTCTCTTCTCACAAAAATGGTCGTATCTTATTAAGCATTTGTGTCATTTACATATAGTTCTTTATAATGAAGGGACATAACGTACTAAATATACTTGCAATTGTATTTCCTTTTATGCTACTAATGGAGAAAAATAGAACTTGAAATGTACTAATGAGGCAAACAAATTATTTGCATGGAATATCTTTAATTGGTTGGTTCTTCAGTAACCAATTCGGACAGAGTATGTTGTGGTAGTGCTCCATTCAGGTTAGCATTTTACAAGAACTGAATGCTTAGGGTCCCTTCTGCTGTAAGAATGGTGTGTGCTTTAGACGAATAACTGTATCTGGGAGTTGGCATATTGATCGCAGTCACATACTCTGAGCACTTGTGTTCTTGTATTAGGATACACTCTGCTGATTGTTTTTTTTTTTTTTCTTTTAAGATTTTATTTTTAAGTAATCTCTACACCCAACGTGGGGCTTGAACTCACAACCCCAAAATCAAGAGTCACACATGCTCAACTGATTGAGCCACGAGGCGCCCCTCACCCTGCTAATTCTTTGTGGTGAGATTGGCGTTGCTACACATAAAAGATAAAGAAAAAATAAATTACAAAAAAATTAGAACTAGATGTGAAATGAGAGGTGTTTCAAAATTAAGTGAAAGGAGAGGGTGCCTGGCTGGCTCAGTCAGAAGAACATGTGACTCTTGATCTTGGGGTCATGAGTTTGAGCCCCACCTTGGGTGTAGAGATTACTTAAAGTCTTTCAAAAAAAAAAAAAATTCAAAATTAAATGAAGATATAAGAAGTTATTTGTTTTATTTTTCTCTAATTTATTGCTTTATTTAAGGCAATAATAGCTATATGGGTAGAAAAGAAATTTTGGAGGGGTGTCTCGGAGTCCCAGGGAGAATAAGGATGTTGCATACATAAGCAGAGAGGTTCCCAAGCACTCCTTAACAGAGTGAGGTTATTGGAGATTTCAGGCACACTTTTGTGTTACATTATTGTACCCTCTGTTTACATTTTTATGTAGTTAAAAAAAAAAACAAACCCAAAAAAACAATAATTATTTCTTACTACAACTCCATGTTATTTTTCAGATTTATACTATGGTGGGGAAGCTTTCTCTGTAGAGCAGCCACAGTCTTTTACTTGTCCCTATTGTGGAAAAATGGGCTATACGGAGACATCTCTTCAAGAACATGTTACTTCTGAACATGCAGAAACATCAACAGAAGTGGTAAGTAAAGCAGCCTTGTGTCTAAAAGGATGTGTTGAAGTACATTATTTCTACAAAAATAAAGCTAGGTCACTGTCAGCCTATCTCCTGCAAAGTGGACTGATACTGTTGGCATAATAATTATTAAAATTATCTTTTAACAGCAAGTTTTACACATCCTAGGAGGCTGCACGAGTGCAAGATAGCACGCTTCATTTGTTCACACTAGCCTTTCTTACCCTGTTGCTGAAAGTGCAGTGTGGAATCCTGACCAAATTCAGGAGCCCTTAGCAAATGCCCTGTGCACAGGGTGAAAGCACCCCAGCCTGCAGCACAGCTCTTTCTAGAGTATTCTTGCTACCTGCTTCATTTCTCTTTGACAAGGAAACCTTTGTAAGAAAATTTTTAAATCTTAAGTCATTAAGTATAGTAATCCTTTGTCACATCTCACTGTAACAGATCACTTACTTGGTTTTCATCAGATCAAAGCTGTAAGATCCCTAGAAATTCCTCCTACTCTAATTTTCCCCTTTGGCTAAAAACCAAGGACCTAGAATAATGCACAAAGAAAATCTTGCCTTGAAAGCCTTTTGATATTTTACTTGACATCTGAGTCAGCATCTATTCAACTTTAAAGTACACCCCCCTTTACCATGGGTAATAGGTAAAGTAAGAGATGAGAGGTGGAACTCTGGGTCTGGAATTTGGAGAATTTTGGCACAAGCAGTTACACATTGCATCAACTAATAAGCCCTTAAGTGTACTCAAAACAAATTAGCTGAAAACTCAAGAGAAATAGTGTGTCAAGGGACACACAGCTACTAAGGGGCAGAGCCAGGTGATTGAACTCAGCCAGAGTCCCTCTGGGTTATAGAGTCCCTACTTAACCACTGTCCTCTTTTCTCTCGGCTACAGCTCTGCTGTTAAACTCAAGTTCACTTCTATTTCCATTTACATTGCTTAGTTGGATGCTTAAAGTTGCTCAAGAGATTTATAGTTCAAACATTTGGTAAATTTACATTACGTTTGTCCTCCAGCCAAATTTTACTACCTAACAGCTCAGAACTGCTTTCGTCTTGCACCATCTTGCAGCCTCAGAATACTGTTGTCACGTTTTACTACTGTTCTTAATCTGTTCTTACTCTGTAAAGGTGACTTTGCTTCCTTCGGGAACAGTCCCAAGTACCAGTCTGAGGAATGTGGGCTTGATTGCATCTCTGTCCTGGTTGTTGGAGGAAATTGGGAGTAATTTCTTTTTGACTTAATTTCTGTGAAGTTTGGGTACCTTAGTTACCTAGATGCAATAGAGAACGGTGTCTCCATTGAAGCAGGCATTCTTAAAATCGTTACTAGGCGGTAGGTCCTGGTACAGTGCTTTCATCACCCCACCCAGACAGGACGGGTACTCGGTATTCCGCATCTGAAATGGGAGAATCTAGCAGAAAGTTAAGTCCTTTCCATGAATGAAAAGCTAATTCTTCAAAATAAGAATCAGTAGCTCTGCCTCAACAGCTTTGCCTTTTTTTTTCCTGAGAGTAAACACTCAAAATTTGTTTACACTCCTCTGTACCTGATCCATGGTTTGAAAATTAAATACTTGCTGTCTACAAATGGTTTTGTGGTGTGTCTCTCAGAAGTGCTGTTCAGTACGTGCCTGGAAAGTTCGCAGGCTTTTGGTACATAGCTCGAGACAGTGGCCTTACTGTTTTTCAAATGATATTGGTGGAGTTAGGGATTGCCTCGTCAGCCTGTAGTCTGCATGAACACTGCTTCTGCCATGTGTTTCCACCCAGGCATTTCAAGTGAAAAACGGCAAGTAAACAAGAATCTTTGATATGAAGGACAGAGTTTTTTTCTTCACGTAAGTCATGTCCTCCTCAATCCCAGGCTGCACCATGTATAGCTTCCTGACTACTCCCCATTGCTGGAGGACAAGTGCCTGTGCCGCCCCAGTTATTAAATATTTTGAGTGGCTCTCTGTACATGTTTGGAGCATGTTATCAGAGCTCTCATAATGTTACAGTTGTATATACATGTCCAGGTGATGTTACTAGGTGTCCCCTTGCTTTTTGCTAGGTGTACTCCACCCCCCATTGCAGTGTTTGCCAGTCATGGTTAGTCAAACATGGAAAAGTTCTGGATTTCAAGAATGACTCATCATTTTGGTGGGGGACTATATT
Organism: Taxidea taxus jeffersonii; assembly: GCA_003697995.1. Classification (NCBI taxonomy): domain Eukaryota; kingdom Metazoa; phylum Chordata; class Mammalia; order Carnivora; family Mustelidae; genus Taxidea; species Taxidea taxus. The sequence continues at coordinate 24,477 of RCUC01124119.1, read as the reverse complement.
CACTTAACAACTAACTGTCCCTCCTTTTCTTTTCCTGTTGTACAATTTTCTTTCTGAATGCTCAGTGCGCAGTGTGCTGTCTTGCTTTTGCCCCTGCGTTCCCTGCATGTGTCCTCTAGGCCAGCAGTTTGTATCTTCCTAGAGGACTTAAGGATCTCTCTCCTCTAACCAGCATCCATCTGGAACGTTTAGGGGCAAGAGACTATGGCATTGCAGATGTCATTGTTACCAGTAATAGCATTTACTCATACTTGACACAGCTAGCAAGAAAGTCTACTGAAGGTTAATCTTCAAAACAACTTTGTAACCTTGTCTGTATTTTTGTTTCCTTTCTCAACTGGGGACTCTAAGGCCCCAACCTATGATTTGCCTCCCTTCTTAAGATTAATTTGCAGTTACTCAGGAGACTTTTGATTTTCAGGGTATGGAAGGGAACTTTCAGAGCCAGATACTGTGAAAAACAACATCTAATATAGAATGCATAGTGAAGGTGATGACTAGTTAAAAATGTAAGAAGCAGATTGGGTATAATCTCAGGAGTTATACCAAATATGATAAACAGTTTGATTTTGAAATTAAGCACGAGTTCTTAAAATCCTGGGAGTTGGTAGATTGGGGCAACTAACTGGATTTTGGTTGTGGGAAGAATTAAGAGGGGAAGGAGCACAGTATGTAATTTTAAATTCCATCAGTCTGGTAGTAGAGGTGAGCAATAGTGGTCAATGGAATTGCAAATATGGATTATTGAAGAAGTGTTAGGATGGCGAAAGAAACATGGTAGGTAGAAAAACTTTTCTTTGGACATAAGAGGGAACTGAGAAAAAACTCCTGAGATTTTTCTTCAGTCTTCCATTTGAGCTTGCACTGCCCCTAACTAGAAAGCTTTCAGGGATTTTATTGTTGCTTTTAGATGAGACACGCTGCAACGTTTCATTAATGACACGTATTTAATCTTCTTTCACTCCTTCGTTTAATAAATCTTCTAATTTATCTGTAGAATATTATGCTTAAAAGATAACAGCACTTTTTTGTTTACCAGCATTTTCTTCCCACTTCCAGAAATTATGAACAGAATGGCAGGGCTCAAATAGGTCATTGCTGGGAGATTTTTGCTTTCTGTTTTTCATTTGATGTATTTATTCATTTTCATTGCTTTCCAGAACAGGGGTTAGGGTAGTGGCCAGCATTTGAGTGCTCTTCCTTTATGTTAATGATACATTTCCCTCCCTTTTTAATGAGAACCTAGATGTGTTCATAACAGAATGAAATATATTTGAAATAGCGTGGTTTTACTGTGTTCCACTTATAAGAAATAAAAATCAAGGAGAAAGAATGGTTTTTGGAAATTTCCCATAGTCTGACTTGAGACAATTTTATTTTGAGTGATAACTCCTGTGGCGCCTGGCTGGCTGGGTTGGAAGAGCATGCGACTCTCCATCTCAGGGTGGGGAGTTGGAGCAGATCACATACGTATGTACATACCTAAACTTTAACAGTGACAATTACTATGGAGAAAAGTGAGAGCATAAAAGGACCTTTAAGTCATTTTTAGTGATTCAGAATAATCGGTTTTAGCTGATATTTATTAATATTTAAACAGTTGTTTTGAGTGTCATAGAGCACAAAATAGAAATTATCATCACTGTTGTGGCAATTTGTGTATAAACAATTAGATGCATTTGATCTCTAAATTAAACAAGCAGGAAAGTATTAGATCAAATCTGCAAACCAGATTAACATTGATAGATATGATTTATGCATGACGGCTGTGAGTATTTATTTGACACTGAGAGACATCACAAGAAGGCAGAGAGGCAGGCAGAGAGAGGGGAAAGCAGGCTCCTTTCTGAGCAGAGAGCCTGATGTGGGGCTCGATCCCAGGACCCTGAGACTGTGACCTGAGCGGAAGGCAGAGGCTTAGCGCACTGAGCCACCCAGGCACCCCTATTTTATTTTATTTTTTTTAAGATTTTATTTATTTGAGAGAAAGGGGGGGAGCAAGAGAGAGAACTCAAGCTGGGCGAGGGAGTGCAGAGGGAGAGGGAGAAGCAGACTTCCCTCTGAGCAAGGAGCCCGATGGGGGTGGGGGGGGGGGACGCGGGGCTCAGTCCCAGGACCCTGGGATCATGACCTCAGCCAAAAGTAGGTGGTTAACTGAGTGAGGCACCCCAAGAGACTATTTTGATATGTAGGTATATAGAACTAACTTCCTAACACATTTATTTCCTTATTAGGGGCAGTAATGGTGGAGTGAACCACAGTTTTTAGAAATCTTCTAATTTAATTTTATATACTTTCTTGGGACGCCTGGGTGGCTCAGTTGGTTAAGCAGCTGCCTTCGGCTCAGGTCATGATCCCAGCATCCTGGGATCGAGTCCCACATCGGGCTCCTTGCTTGGCAAGGAGCTTCTCCCTCTGCCTCTGCCTGCCACTCTGTCTGCCTGTGCTCGCTCTCTCTCTCTCTAACAAATAAATAAATAAAAATCTTAAAAAAAAATTTTTTTTATATACTTTCTTAAATACTCTAATTCACATTTACCCTTTTAATCAGATAATCAGAAAAGGTAAGCATTTAAAAGCCAAATATACATTTAAAAAAATAGGCTTTGACTTCTACTGTGAATGCAATTGGATGCTGTCTGCTTTTGTATGAACTAATAAGGGCATTTTATTTAATAAAAGTGGAGAAATACATAGGATTTGAGAAGTACGGTTGCTATAGACAACCATGTTGTCACTGCTCAGCTGCATTTAGCTAGAGAAACTGTAGAAGATTAGGGTTTGGCACTTTTTATCTTTTGTGTTTTTCATTGGTTTTGACCCAAAACACTTTCTGTTTTATAAGTGACCTTTTTCTATCTTTAGTGTTTGGCTGTCTTCGCATATTTTTTTTTAAGATTTTATTTATTTATTTATTAGTTAGAGAGAGAGAGAGAGAGCGAGCACAGGCAGACAGAGAGGCAGGCAGAGGCAGAGGGAGAAGCAGGCTCCCTGCCAAGCAAGGAGCCCGATGTGGGACTCGATCCCAGGACGCTGGGATCATGACCTGAGCCGAAGGCAGCTGCTTAACCAACTGAGCCACCCAGGCGTCCCCTGTCTTCGCATATTTTTAAATAATAGTTATTTTGAACACATTTACTTGTTTAAAATCAGATAGATCATAGTACTTTCCATTTTAAGGGTGATATAGCTATTAGCATCCCAGCAGATTTTTGGGTTGTGAGCCGGGGAGGAAATGATAGGAGACACCTATCTGGAGACAGAGGTTTCAGGTTCGTTCTGGGATAATCCAGTATGCATATGTTATGATGTTTTATTTAAGAGATGTTTCTATGAGAAATCAGTTTCTCAAGATGATATGAAAACCAAGAAGGGAATTATGAAATTATTGAGAAAATGAGATAATAGCTTTTCTAGGAAGGTATCTGTGCCTGGTATTTGAGAGGCTTTTCATTACTTTCTACTTTCTCCTATGTTAAAGTTGAATTAAAATCCTATAGGGGAAGGGAGACAGGCAGTTTTCTGAATGGAAACAATGCCTCACGTACAGTGGGGCACTGGCTAAGACAGCAGCTGTCAGACACATTCATTTTGAATTCTTTTTTTCTTTAGCCACTGATCTAGTTTCTTCTTTGTCCTCTGAAGTACTGGTTTGTCTAGTTCAGTGTCCAAACAGCTAATTTCAGGTCAAAGAAATGTTCTGCAGGGTTTGTAGGAAGATTTGTAGGGAAGATGGTTTAAAGATGGAGCTCTCTGTTGGCAAATTACAAGGTGGCTCAGAAGAGTTCTTCAAGCGGGTTTCAGCTTTGTCTCTTCTCCCTTCATTCCTTTTTTTCGTGACCTACCCCTCAGATTTAAAAGATAAAAAAAAATAAATAAAAACAAAAATAAAAAACAATAAAACAACAAAAACTGATTAAAAAGATTATTTGAAGACAGGGTGCCAGTCATTAAGCATCTGCCTTCCGCTCAGGTCATGATCCCAGAGTCCTGGTATCAAGCCCTGCATCGGGCTCCCTGCTCAGCAGAAAGCCTGCTTCTCCCTCTCCTGCACCCCCTGCTTGTGTTCCTTCTCTCGCTGCCAAATAAATAAATAAAATCTTAAAAAAAAAAAAAAGGCTATTTTTGTAAATGCCCTTTGGACACCTAGCTTGAAACCAGAGCACAGTGAGCACATAGGTTGGTAGAACACAGCATGTGGTGAATTTTTATTTCAAAGCTAGCTTAGGGAAAGCCTGTGTAACCTTATATTAGAAAGTGAGTATGGGATTAAACAACAGAGAGAAATTCTTTGACTTAAGAATGTTTTGGGGCGCCTGGGTGGCTCGGTAGGTTAAGCCTCTGCCTTTGGCTCAGGTCATGATCTCAGGGTCCTAGGCGAGTCCCATATTGGGCTCTCTGCTGGCCTTTCTCAAGATTAATGTTCATGACTCTGCTTCTCCCTCTCTCTCTACCTGCCTCTCTGCCTCTCTTGTGATCTCTCTCTGTCAAATAAATAAGTAAAATCTTTTTAAAAAATAATAAAATTGTGCTTTTATCTTCCTTGTGCTTACAGTGTGTGTGTGTGTATGTGTGTGTGGCAGGGGGGCAAACTTGCATAAGGATGAAAAAATAAACAGCTTTTATGAAGGTAGTAAAGCTGTGGCATGATTCTTCACTGTGTCTTTTTTTTCTTTTAGGATCTTACTTACTTATTTATTTGTTGTATTTAGAGAGCACAAGTTAGAGGGGAGGGGCAGAGGAACAGGAGAGAGAGAATCTCAAGCAGACTCTGCAGGGAGCCCAGTGGAGGAGCCCTCAGTCTCATGACCCTGAGATCATGACCTGAGCTGAAATCAAGAGTCAGATGCTTAACTGACTGGGCACCCAAACTGCACTACATCTTAATTTTGCTCCAGAACCCATAACTCCTTAGATACAAGAGCAGTACCTTTCATCTTTTCAACCATGATTAATTTCACAACTTGACCCAGAGCTGTAGTAGAGGAAAAAAACAAGGAATGGGGGAAAGGAGAAGGAAGTTCAAGTGATGACTGGACAAAAAGCAAAGAAACAGGAAAATGGGGGCTATAGAAGGGTATTATGTGAGAAAAGGTGTGGGTACCTGAGAGAAATTAACTGAGTTGTTAAAATAGGAAGAGGGTAAGGGGAACACAACATTTACCCCACTTCTTTGCCCTCAGAAGGATAATGTCAGAAGAAAGTCTGTTTTAGATCATTCCTAGGTCAGTTATTAAAGACAGCTTGGAAAGGGAGATCTTTACTGGCCTTTCTCAAGATTAATGTTCATGACTCTGAATATGTCTCTCCAAGTATTAACCAAAAGCATTACATTTAATATGTAAAGTGTGAAATACCTCTTTCTGAAGTCCCTAAATTCCTGGAGTAAGGCACAATGGCTATTACTATAACAACCTTAAAATAGGGCCTCACCCCACACAAAACTTTATGGCACATCTTAAGACCAAACTAGCTTATTTGACAAAGATGGAGAATAACACAGAGTAAGTCAGAGGGTTTTGTGACTTTACATAGGCTTTGAAAAATGGATATGATTTCAAAAAGTGGACAGAATGGGAAAGAAAGGCATTATTCAGAGGGAAGAGACAACACGAACTAAGATGTGGTGTTGAGAAAGAGATGTAGGAAGTAGAAGGGATGGTAAGGCATTGAATGTTGTGGAAAATAGTGGGAAATAAAATGGAATCAGCTGAGCGAGGCCAGGTAATAGAGAACTGTTAAAACCAGAACATTCGTCCACTTGGGTTGGTGCACAGTCAAGGGAAGGTTTGGCATTTGTACAGAGGAATAACATTACTTTCTCCATCATCATGCCAGCCACGTGGGCTGTTACTGGGGAGTGGAAGGATGGTAGAGTAAGAGTGATTTTGTAGTTCTTTTGAGACAGGATGAGCCTATTCAGGATGATTGTGTGGATGAAAATGAATCCAAAAAAGGGCCCCCCAAAAATGACAAAGAAGCTGTGCTGCCATAATAAGATCGTGGTTGCCAGAGAAATGATGCATCAAACATTCGCTGTTACCAGAAAGTAATGATAGAAGATGATAAAGGGAAACCACTGCTTTTTTTTTTTTTTTTAAGATTTGTTTACTTATTTATTTGACAGAGAGAGGGAGTATAAGCAGGGGGAGCAGAAGGCAGAAGGAGAAGCAGGCTCCCCACTGAGCAGAGAGCAAAGCGGGGCTCAATCCTGGGACCCTGGGATTATCACCTGAGCCAAAGGCAGCCTATTAACCAACTGAACCGCCCAGGCGCCCCTGAAATCACAAGTCTTTTTTTTTTTTTAAGATTTTATTTATTTATTTCAGAGAGAGAGAGAGAGCATGAGAGGGGAGAAGGTCAGAGGGAGAAGCATACTTCCCGTGGAACTGGGAGCCCGATGCAGGACTCGATCCCGGGACTCCGGGATCATCACCTGAGCTGAAGGCAGTTGCTTAACCAACTGAGCCTCCCAGGTGCCCTGAAATCACAACTCTTAAACAAATACTCAAAAGAAAATGTTTCTCGGGGCACCTGGGTGGCTCAGTGGGTTAAAGCCTCTGCCTTCGGCTCAAGTCATGATCCCAGGTCCTGGGGAGCCTGCTTCCCTTCCTCTCTCTCTCTCTGCCTGCCTTTCTGCCTACTTGTGATCTCTGTCAAATAAACAAAAATAGAATCTTTAAAAAGAAAAAAAAAGAAAAAAAATGTTTCTCATGGAGCTAAAATTAGTCAGATAAAAAAAATAAATGAATTTATCAAGTTTGTGATCCAGAAACCTAGTCGAGAAATACCAATTGGCAAGGTAGTTACTTCTCTTAAAGTGTTTGCTGATAACAAAAAGCGTTGTGTCCCAGAATCTGAGTTCAAGGGCAGTTTCAAGTGGTCTGGGAGGACGATGCTTCCAGGTGGGTCAGCCTCACAGTAGAGAACCAGTCTAGCTCCTCCCCAGCATCTGCTGAATGGTTTTGGTGCAAGACCCATCTCGCTATGGTGCTGCAGTCTAGCTTCGGGTGAAGCCATGTGGTATGTGGGGCAGAGAGGCCGGTTTTTAAAATGTGTTTTTCTTTTATTTTTTTAGGATTTTATTTATTTATTTGAGAGGGAAAGAAAGCCTGAGAGTGGGGATGGTCAGAGGGAGAAGCAGGCTCCCCACTGAGCAGGGACTTGATCCTGGGACTCCAGGATCATGACCTGAGCTGAAGGCAGTTGCTTAACCAGCTGAGCCACCCAGGTGCCCTTAAATGCATTTTTCTGTAGCAGTGAACAGAGCGGGCAAGAAACTTGTTATGAGACCTATCCCCCAAAAAAAGAAAAAAGGGAGAAGCGCTTACCACATCTGTTGTTTTTGAAGCGTTGCACAGTAGCCGGAGAGAGAAGCCCTCCATGTGAGTGTATGAGCTCAAGAAAGAGGCTGCAGGGAGTATGCGCTTGCCTCAGACTAGTTGGTAATTGTATGGGGAAGAATGTGTGGCGTTCTTGTTTAAAAACAAAAACCAAGCATGCTGATTTTAGATTCTTTTTTATAGATATAACCTGTCACAGGGAAAAATGTTCTATAAATGTAGTACTGAGCTGGTGTGTGTGAAGTAATGGCTTCCGAAGCTGTGGGCTGGACATTGGTGACCACCGGTGTTAAGAATCCACACTGGCCAGGGCGCCTGGGTGGCTCAGTCAGTTAAGCATCTGACTCCTGGTTTCAGCTCAGGTCGTGATCTTGGGGCTGAACAGATGTCACGTCAGGCACTGCCTTCAGTGCAGAGCCTGCCTAAGTTTCTCTCTCCCCACACTGACTGGTTGCTTGCTGGCAATCATGCACTGGGGCCACGTGGAAAATTGGAAACTCCATTATGTTTTTGGCATGGGATTTCATCTCAGTACATTGATGGAAGCTTCCAAAGGGCTGCACATAAAAAGCAGGACTGAGGGTGAGCTTCAGTAATGAGATGAAGCAGAAGACGAAGACTCGAACAGTAGCAAAGACAAGACTGCAAATAAATAGCAAGGACATTTGTGATTAAAAATTTGAGCAGGGTGGGGCGCCTGGGTGGCCCAGTTGGTTAAGTGGCTGCCTTCGGCTCAGGTCATGATCCTGGAGTCCCAGGATCAAGTCCTGCATCGGGCTCCCTGCTCAGCAGAGAGCTTGCTTCTCTCTCTCCCTCTGCCTGCTGCTCTGCTTACTTGTGCTATCTCTCTGTCAAATAAATAAAATCTTTAAAAAAAAAAAAATTTGAGCAAGGTGATAGTAAGAAAAGCAGCATATCGTGTTTTGTTCCACAGGGTAAATATTTCTTACTTTTCAGTACCATTGTATATTCGATCTGTATTTGCCAAATTGATCTAATTATAAGATAATTGGGACCCTTGTCAAAAACATAGATTTTCACATCTCCTAGAATCAGTTTTCAGGCATGAGCCTAGGGAATATATTTTTAACAAATGCTCCAGATGAATTTATATACTCAGCCAATTTCAGGAAGTACTGAGTTATGCCAATTCAGTGTGCCTGAATGTTGGCAAGTTGTCAAACGTTAAGTTCATGTGTTACATGGAATTTTCTTGTTCAAGTAATAGATGTTACTGTATCATGTGGTAGTAGAAGTACGAGAAATATTAATGTTGACGAACTCATAATTTTAGAATTTAAGATAAGGAGTTTTAGAGTTTAAGATAAAGCTTATCCTTTGTATGGAATTTTCCTGTCTTATAGAGGTATTAGGTATCACCATGTGGAAGTAAAGACACACACAAAACTAAACAGTATTCCACATCCTAATCTCAAAGGTGCTTTTCTAGTTCATAGGAGACTATCGATCCTGTTAAGGGCATTCTTAGTATGCTTGGTATCTGTACTTTCCCATCCCGTCTTCCTTCCAGGAATGCAAATCCTCAAGGAAACTTTTCTCACCTAACAACATTAACGTGTGTCTTCAACATACTGAAACTTCTATGGCGATCTTTGTGCAGTTCAAGTTGTACATAGATTTTATCCAAAGGTCAGCCTAAAGGAAATATCTTAGAAGGAACATGCCTATTCCTCTTAATGGTTATTTTTTTCTTTGGATAAAGATCTTACAGTTGCAGTCTGTGGGGTTGTAATAAAACTGTACGTAGTCCAGGACCTGTTAAGTGTTGCAAAAATATCTTAACTGGCTTATTTGTTTGATTTTTAAATAACTAGTGGTGGTTTCTGCTTCTCCAAACCTCTTGGTCTTTTTATTGTAAGTAAGTGTGGTCACCGTTCCCAAACAGGAAACAAATCACACTGTCTTGCATTTCTCAAAAACTATTGACAATCCAGCCAGGCAAGACAGAAACACACAAAAAATAAGTGTACCAGACACTGCCTTGCAATGTCACAGCACAGGATAAAACCTAAATTCCTAGGAAATAGAGTTAGGAAGTGGTAAACTTATTAACAGATATAGTTGCTTTTCTCTCTGACAGAGCAAAGAATGTCTGACCACCTTTCTGGCATCTTCTAAGAAAGGCACACACATGTCTATCTACTTCTTTCTTCATTTCCCTCACAGACACCTTCCTGTGTGACACCCCCCCACACACACTACTTCTTTCACATACTTTACTGCCTAAACCTAAATGTTATTTCTCATGAGCATCTTTATAGGTTTTCTTGAGGATATGTCTCAGACTCCTGAGGCAGATGAAATCAGGACAACTGACTGGGCATAAGAGGAACTGGGGTCAAACCAGAGTCAGACTCTCGGGGATTCCTGCTTTCTGGTCCAGAGAGGACGGGGATTTGTGTTGGCTTATCCCTCCTTTTGTCCTGTCCCTTGCTTCAAGGCTCACGGGAAGTTGGTCTTCCAATCCTTGGACTTTTGTTCCACCCCCACTTTCCCTGGAAGTTCTGTTCATGAATGTATAGAGCGCACTTGCTTGTTAGCAGTAAATATTGTCTTGATATTTGAGTTTGTGTAGTTGTGTTTTAATAAGAGCTTTGCTGTCATGTTTGGAGATTGGTCCTCCAATCTAGCTTACTTTGGGGACATTTCTGTCTCAGTCTCTACCATTCAAGACCAGACTTAGTCAGATGAGAATGTGCACTAAAATAGCACAACTTAATTTTTTTTTAACATCTTAAGATTTTTTATGGACACTATTTTACTAGACCATGCAAATACACTGGCCAGGCTATTAGAAGGCTTTGCCAGAGCTCACGTTTTAGCTGTTTGTTGAGTACTGTTGTGTCTGACCCTGAGAGGTGGTCTGTTTGAGTTGAAGGACCAGCGCGGACAGGCTGTAGTTCATAGACCTCTGGTGCTTCTGACGAGTTCACGATCTCTGCTGCGTTTGTGCCTGGTTGAAACTCAGATTTAGTAAAATATTCATCCAGAAAGATGTCTGATCAGTACTCATCATTAAATCTGCTTTCTTTTCTTTTATTTCAGATTTGTCCAATATGTGCAGCATTACCTGGAGGCGATCCCAATCATGTCACGGACGACTTTGCAGCTCATCTTACGCTTGAACACAGAGCCCCTAGAGACTTAATATCCTTTTAAGAGGCAAGAAGGGATACAGTTGTTTGTAATGTTTGTTGTTTTGGTTATTTTTAAGGATAACATCCCTGAAGAGAAAAAGTAACCTCTGAATTATGTTAATTTGACCTTTCCTAAAAGTGACTCAGTGTTGAGATGCAGTTTACTTGTCTTGTTCTGTGCTGTGACTGTCACATGAGCAGTGCTCATTAACTGATAGTTGCTCAGCAGCTTTACTTCATTACAGTGAGATTTTTTTTCAGACCATTTAACTGGGTTTAAGTTTTCAGCAGGGTGTTTTCATACAAAAGAGGAAAATGCTAACCCAAATTAGAATCTAAGTAAATATAAAGAAAATTTATTTGCTTCCCCTCCATGTGCCCTGTGGCCTTATCCTGTTACTGGTGGTATGATGAGCAGGGGTACGTGTTGGGGCTGCTTTCCCTTTTGGAGTCCCCTTCTCCAGAGACCGCCATTCCCCACCCAGTCTCTGAGTAGGACAGCATAAGGTCATGGCCAGCTCCAAAGTTCTTTCCCACTTTCCTTCCTGCTTCCCCTTTGCATATCTATCTCTCAGCCGTTGCTGGTGATGTTCCCTATAATCCAAGAGATGAGTGCCTACCAGAGTAATTAAGATTGTACATTCTGTGCTTCTTGTTTCAAGTTCTGAATTATTTTTCTATGATTATTATCTATTAACTTAGGGGTCTGTTTTCATGTAAAGGTTTCAGTGTTCATTGCAGTTTGAAACAATTCAAGAGCTAATCACAACTTTTCTCTTTGCCAGACTTCATTCTGATTCCTTTGATTGCCTCCCAGCAATCATAATTCAACCTTAGTCCTATTGAGGAAGAAACTGGTTTAATGGTTTTCTCATTCCACACCTCCCATCCTGTGCTCACAGTTCCTAATTTTCTAGGATGGTCCCTTAGAGTTAGGGGAAGATGAGAAAACTAATGGAAAGATAAAGACATGGAACCGGCCTAAGAAATTAGAATGTCAGCCAGACCTGAGCCAATCAAGGGGCTGGTACTCACTGAGCAGAGGAAACCACTTTTCCTCTCTCCTAAGTGCTGAGGACACTGAAAGCATAATGAAGAAAGCATGTGGTTTATTGTTTTTTTTTGTTTTTTTGTTTTTTTTAAGAGAATAAGAAAACCCAGATGGGCCAAGAATACTTAAGTCTTTGAGTCACTTCACTTCACATTTTACATAAAAGAATCTTATAACAATACCTAGAGGGTTATGCTTGATTGCTCTTTCACTCTATCTTCATGGAGAAGCTAGGCAAATAACTTCAAGCCAAGCTGTTATCCTAAACCTTTTTTTTATCCTGAGCTTTTTCAGCAAGTTCAGGGGCCTCTAGTGAAATTGGTTTCCATTCAGTAGAATGTCTCACATCACCTACATTCATTTTTGTGCAGTTTTTTATAAGAATCTCTGGGTATCAAGAGAAGATTAAATTATGCAAAATATAAGAAGAGAAAGCATATGTTACATTTTAGATTCCTAATGAGTATTACCATGAGGTTCTGGAAAACAGAATGTTCACATTGCAGTTATCCTGGAAATATACTGATTTTTCAGGTGCTTCAAGTGCTGCTGTGGGGTGACTTTATTTGTCGTGAAGGCGCGGCTTCTCTTCAGGCCTCATAAGCACCAGAGCTTTTTTCTTTTCAGCTCTTCTGATGGAACTCTTCCTAAAGTGTACTTTTTACACCCAGATGCTTTTAAAGGACAAAATACAGTGATCATAATACCGCTTTTGTAGAATCTGAGCCATGGTCCTGAATATCATGGTGAAGCAGTGCACATTCCCGTGGCCCCTGAGGGCTTCCTGGAGCCGCTCAGCCTGTCCCTCAGTGACTCCACAATCATCAGCTGAAGACTGGGAAGCCAGCAGAATGTTATTCTGCATGATGCAAATGTTCTGTGTGCTGCTTTGAAAGAAAAGTCTTACGATGAGAGCTGTCTTTTCCCACACGTCTGCCAGCGTGGAAACACAAGATTGTCTTCATGAGTTTGGGCGGCCGTGTGCTCTTCGGGACGTTCTTTAGTTTGAGTCAGCTGCAGAAGACTGAGGGGGTCGGGGGTGGGAGGCTGCTGGCAGTGTGACTTGTTGAGAAATGTGGTATTTCTCTATGTCCACTTCTGCAAGAAAATCAACTCTAGTTTTCTGTTTTGCACCAGTGAAGGACAGATTAAAACTAGTAACCAAAAGGAGTCTTTTACTCCTGAATTTAAATTATTCCTACTGTTCCTTTCTCATTAAAGATGATAACTGAGATCTGATTAGCACACCTCTCCTCAGGTATTAAAATTGATGCCTCTTAATTCTGGTTACTTCCATGTGAACATATATGAAATTCAGTACCGAGGTCAGGGTAAGGAGATGCCTCACCTGGGTGTCTTTCGCCCCATCTGGTTATTGTAGCTGGAGCCTAGGAAGAAATTTCTTCTTGCCTGGAAAACCTTTTTGCCCTTCGAAAACATACACACACATACAATATATCCACACTCACTCATCGCTTTCAATTTGAGAGTCTTTTTTTAGAGTTAATAGCCCTCATAGATATGGTTGTGACATCTGCATTCTAAATTAAATGTGCTGTTTTTAAATGTTTACAATTTAGGAAATCTGCATATCTATGTAGCAAAGGCTCAAGTGATTTTTTTTTTCTTTCTGTAAAACATTTGGGTTCTTTTCTTAACTTCGGAGTTATGATGAATCGAGTGGTGTTCGACATGTACGTAGAATGTTTCACCCTGGCCGGGGATTAGGAGGTCCTCGTGCTCGTAGATCAAACATGCACTTTACTAGCAGTTCTACTGGTGGACTTTCTTCTTCTCAGAGTTCATATTCTCCAAGCAATAGGGAAGCCATGGATCCTATAGCTGGTAAGTTGGTTGCACGTTCATAAAGGAAACGGCCTTTATGGGAAGGGGCCTCACTTTAAAAGTTTTTGTTGGAATTTGTGGGGGGGGGGTTGTTTTTGTTTTCAAGATTTATTTATTTATTTATTTATTTATTTGACACAGAGAGAGAGGTCACAAGTAGGCAGAGAGAGGTGGGGGGAAGCAGACTCCCTGCTGAGCAGAGAGCCCAATGCGGGCCTCGATCCCAGGACCCTGAGATGATGACCTGAGCCGAAAGCAGAGGCTTAACCCACTGAGCCATCCAGGCTCCCGGGTTTGTTTTTGTGTTTTTTTTTTTTTTTTTAATTTTATTTATTTATTTGACAGAGAGAGTGAGAGATACAAGCAGGCAGAGCAGTAGAGGGAGAGGGAGAAACAGGCTCCCCACTGGGCAGGGAGCCCAATGTAGGACTCAATCCCAGGACCTGGGGATCATGACCTGAGCTGAAGGCAGTTGCTTAACCCACTGAGCCACCCAGGCACCCCTGGAATTTGTGTTTTTAATTTCTCATTACGTTCCTGTATTCCCTCGCAAAATTCCCCTAAATTTTTTTTTTTAAGATTTTATTTATTTATTTGACAGAAAGAGATACAGCCAAAGAGGGAATACAAGCAGGGGGAGTGGGAGAGGGAGAAGCAGGCTTCCCACTGAGCAGGAAGCCCGATACAGGACTCAATCCAAGGACCCTGGGATCATGACCCGAGCCAAAGGCAGGCGCCTAATGACTGAGACACCCAGGAGCCCATTATTCCTATAATTGTAAAGTGCTGTAAAAGAAAATGTAAAGTAGTTCATAATATTCTGGCATTTCCTTAAGTACGTAGAGTGGAAGATAATAAGAAATGGTTCTGGGTACTCTGTTCATGGCCTCTGTTGAAACCCAAGAAAGTGATAAAAGATCTCAGAGTTGAAAGACCACCAGAATCCCATGGTTCAACCTCCACAAGTACACAGATAATAAGACTAATTGACACAACTAAAGAATTAAGCTCTTCTCATAAAAGAAAGTAAAGTAGGAGTTTCTCTGTTCTTGGCCTTGATTTGAGAACTATATTCTTAGGGAACATACTGAAAAGTACATGTTAGTAGCTTAGAAAAATCTTTTTTAAAAAAACAACATTTGGGGGCGCCTGGGTGGCTCAGTGGGTTAAAGCCTCTGCCTTCGGCTCAGGTCATGGTCCCAGGGTCCTGGGATCAAGCCCCGCATCGGCATCGGGCTCTCTGCTCAGCAGGGAGCCTGTTCCCTCCTCTCTCTCTGTCTACTTGTATTCTCTGTCAAATAAATAAAATCTTTAAAAATAAATTTTAAAAAAAAACAACAACATTTGAACATGTAGTTCATAGCCAAATCTATCGGGTCTAATACATGGCAACCGGGGAAGCCAGCAGCAGAGCAGAGGGGTTGGGAGTCAAAATACAAGGTCAGAAATCATGGAAACCTGAAACTGTAAGACACAGCAAGGACAGACAAGCAGTAAGACCCTGGCAAGCCTGTATGAGTACTGAAATGTGTGCATGTGGTGGAATATGTATCTGGAAGTTGTGACGCACCTTGCCGGACACCCTGAAACACTGGTGGGTGTAAATCTCATGGCAGCTAGGGATAGTTTTACTCATAATGTACAGATGTACAGATACAAAATCTGAATTCCGAATGTGCTATGGGCATTTGCACCTGCAATAAGCCCTGTAAACTGAGTTTTGGGAATTTTAAAAAATACTTCTTCATCCAAAGGGAATATACACCTGCTGTTCTTGGTAGTAGGCTCTAAAAGTTAATTTCTAGAAGCAGAATTCAAAAGTGAGAAATTCTGTCCATTTGGTTCTCTCTGTCAGTGAAAATCAGTTTATTTTAGTGATGGACTCTATGAAATAATCAAGTAAGAACCCCTGGGATAAAACAACAGTGAGCAAGAAAACAGAGATATAGCCTGTTAATGAGTTGTAATGATGGAGAGCATTTGCCAGCCAGGGAATGTCTATGCGGCAGTTGTCAATCCCATGTAAGCTAGGGAGAACCTCCCCCGCCAGAACACATACACACACACACTCACACCTGTGTGCAACAAGGTAATTCCTGCACCTGATTTAGAATGAGAACTCAGGAACAGAGGTCCACATTGCCCTTGATGAGTACAGCCTTATTGAAACAAGAGTCTGGATTGTAGCAGGCCATGAACTAGGCTATACAGTCAGGATCCAGTCTGCCTCACTGAGATCACCAGTGCTACTCACTGCAGTGGTATGCTGGTACTCTGAAACGAGAGAAGGCAGAAGCGAGTGGTGCAAGGGGTCATGGATAGAAATGATCCAGGCCTCTTGGATACAGTTCTATCATTCAGTCATTGCATGAATGTTAGAGGCCGATTATGTGTCAGGCACTGTTCTAAGGGCTGGGAGTACCTTAAACGGTAGATTTGATCCCTGCTTTCAGGGAGCTTGTGTTGAGAGGATTTATATTGTGCTTGCACCGGCAGATGATCATGTTAATTTACTGAATACTGAGAGAAGTGTAACTAAATTAGTCCATTAAGCAACAATCTGTTGTTTTACTTAAGACAAAAATAGTTGTATGTGGGCTAGTTGTATTTGCATTCCCCATACACAACAGCTCCTGCCTCCAGGAGGCGTTCTGAAAGATACTGCGGGGCGCCTGGCTGGCTCAGTCGGTAGAGCATGCAACTCTAGATCTCAGGGCCATGAGTTCGAGCCCCACATTGGGTATAGAGATTACTTTTAAAAATAAAAATAAAATGTATTGAGGGGGGCCTGGGTGGCTCAGTGGGTTAAAGCCTCTGCCTTCGGCTCAGGTCATGATCCCAAGGTCCTGGGATCGAGCCCTGCATCGGGTTCTCTGCTCAGCGGGGAGCCTGCTTCCCCCTCTCTCTGCCTCTCTGCCTACTTATGATCTGTCTGTCAAATAAATAAATAAAATCTTTAAAAAAAAATAAAATGTGTTGAGCTCTAAGCTGAAACTTTATGTTGCCATGGATACCTACCTATTGACAGTCATTTCCAATGTTCCTCTGAGAGAGTGATCTTTAGCCTTTTGTTTTCTACACTATTTTAAGGAGACATTAATCGCCTTCATTTCCATTGGCAGAGCTTTTATCTCAGTTATCAGGAGTGAGACGTTCTGCAGGAGGACAGCTTAATTCTTCCGGCCCTTCCGCCTCTCAGTTACAACAACTGCAGATGCAGCTGCAGCTGGAACGGCAGCACGCCCAGGCAGCACGGCAACAGCTGGAGACCGCACGCAACGCAACCCGGCGTACTAACACGAGCAGTGTCACCACTACAATCACACAATCCACGGCAACAACCAACACGGCTAACACAGAAAGCAGTCAGCAAACTATCCAGAATTCCCAGTTTCTTTTAACAAGGTATTTCATTTGTCAGTACAGCTTCGTTTGAGAAGTAATGTTTCATTAAGCACCACTCAGTCTGTAATGATCTTTTCTCTTCCGTGCCTTATATGTGTTCTTAGAGATAAAATAATGATTATTTTAGAGAAGTGGGAATGTCAGTGGTCTCATTCCAATAATAAATTATTATCTAATGTGAATTTCTCCCCCCTTTATTGCCTGTAAAACCGAAACCTAGGAAAAAACTGAAAACCAAAACACTGTATCATTACGTTTTGGGGACATATTAGGTCCATGTATCGTCATAATTATCCATGCTTTTTTTAATTGCCAATTTTAGCTGTGAAATATTAAAAGGTACAAAAGAGGATTTCACAACAGAGTAGTTTTTTTCTGAGAATTTCCAACAAAGCAGGATTTAAATTCTTATAGTTGCCACAAACAAAAGTAATGGTTTTAAAAAACGCTTCACCATGGTGTAAAAAATAGTACACATAGTAAATGGTTTTACTGGATGGAACACTTACCTGCTTCTGAAAACTACCATTAGTCACCAAATATATTCCTCTCTGTTGGCATTTTATGTCACTTTTAAGAATACAAAGGGTTTTATTTTAGAAAAAGTGGTGATGAGTAGACTTAGTCTCAACAGGTAATGAACTTGGACCTATCTGGGCCTTTAATGGAGCAGAGAGGAATATAAAGTACAAACTGTGAAGTGAAGGAGAAAATTAGTGTAATGTATCAGTTATCTCCAGACGGACAGCAGAAGACTGTATTATTTCTCTGTGTATTTATTTTATGTCATATCTTTTCACATATCTGTTAGTGCAGTGGCACATATGCATAGTTGTAAATAATCTGTTGTGAATGCAGAATAAAAAGTATTTGCAGACCTCTGTATGGAGCCCCAGTTTGCCACTCACTAGTTTGGACCTTACGCAAGTCACTTAACTTCTCTTAACCTCAGTTTTATCATCAGTAGCCCCTGAGTTTGGCCTCTTGAGAAGGAGGAATGTTTTGAGGACGAAACAGAATTTCAGTGTGTGTTTGGTCTGGCCTCAGGATCTGGCATACAATAAAGGCCCAGTTAATGGTTCCCATTACGATCATTGTTATGGATCTAAGGAGGGAGTGTCAAGTGGGGGAATATACCTTTGGGTTATCTCTGCAAAGTCAGTAACTATGCTGAGTTATGACCGAAAGCCTTGTTTCAGCATAAATCACAGAGCCACCTTGCTACTATGTAACCTTACCTGTAAGGACCTACCAACTTGCCAGAGCTAGATGCTGCTCACAAAGTGAACGTCTTCAGAAAAGACATCTTCCCACCTTGACCCATTCTTTTTTTTTTTTTTAGCCCCAAACTCAGTGGACTTGATTTGGGATTTTTCTCTCTGTAGTTAAATTCTGCACCAGACACTCCACTTCTAGGGCATGGGATGGGTAGCTTTTGAGTTGCCTTCCTTGGATTCTGGTCATAGCTTCTTGAAGAGTCCCCTCGGTCATCTGGTATAGGACATTGCACAGTACCTTGCAGTCTGCAGACCTGTTTCCCAAAAAGGTTTCATGGGACTTTATATGTTATTCTGAGGAACATATATAATTATTTATGTTCAGTTTTTTTCCTAATGAATAATTTTGGACAAAACTAAGTAACAGAAGTAGTTTATTGTTGAGCTTCTCAGAACTTTAAATATATTAACATGTATTATGAATCTTCAAGGCAAGAGAGCTTCCAGGCTGCAGCATTTCCAGGGAAAAAGCCTGGTCTCTGGTCACATAGCCATTACATGACGTATGTAGAACCCAGGCCTTATCTTTGGCCTCTTTGACAAGGGACCATTCCTGTTCATATTGCCCTGGAGCTCCTGGTGGGGAGACAATTTCTTTGGATCCAAAAGGTGACAGTACTGCTGCAAGTGTGGGAAATTCATCACAGCATAACGAAGGTGACAGCTTAGAGCCAGGCGTTCCAACAATAGGTTTCAGAGTTTGGCCACCTGTAAAGCTTGCATGGGATCAAACATTGTTGAAACTGACCCTGCCATCGTTCATCACCATTTTACCAATAAGATCTTCTCTTTTTAACTCCCGCAGGTTGAACGATCCTAAAATGTCAGAAACAGAGCGCCAGTCCATGGAAAGCGAGCGCGCAGACCGCAGCCTGTTTGTTCAAGAGCTCCTTCTGTCCACTTTAGTGCGCGAAGAGAGCTCGTCCTCCGACGAGGATGAACGGGGGGAGATGGCAGATTTTGGTGCTATGGGCTGTGTAGATATTATGCCTTTAGATGTTGCTTTAGAAAACCTAAATTTAAAAGAGAGTAATAAAGGAAATGAGCCTCCACCACCTCCTCTTTGATGACATCCCAATTCGCAGACAATGTCCTCTGTGCTGTATTTGCCAATGAAAGTGGACAACAACTATCTTGGGTTTGTTTGGTGATTGTAATTTCAGGTCTGTCACTCTTGTTACATTGTGTACATTCAAAGGAAGAGAGAAAATATATATGATAATCATTTCCACTTAACTAATTTTTACTTCTAGCAGGTAAATGTAGGTAGCAGTGCAGGGGTGATCTCTGCTTCCTGTACCTTGACATGCAAAAGGCTCTCCTAATACTCCACATTCAAACTGAAGAGGAAAATTGAAATCTCTAATGAAGCTGCTGTGTGTATTTATGAATATTAATGAATAAAAACTGCTTGGATGGTTTACCTTAACTACTGCATGAGGTTTTTTGCAGCGTGCATGAGTTTTAGTGACCTTGTTATTTAAAAAATTAAATACAAGGAGTAAAACTTAAACAAACATAAAAAGCCCAAAGCTTTCCTGAGCATTATTCAATGGTTACGCGGCAGAAGAGTTATGCGGCGAAGTAGCTTTTGAATAATGTCCACCGAGTCACCTTTCTTGTGTGCCTCCTACGCACTAAGCCAGCTCTGCAGCCGAGTCTGGGGGTCGTAGCCAAGGGTCACGCTCTGCCCTGTGTGGCTGTCCTGTCGCCCTGTTAGTCATCCTACCTGTGTGGAGCTCAACCTGTCTCTTTAAACTCATCTGTAGAAGACACACCAGTAAAGCGACTGTCGGAATCTGCTGCGGGGCGTCCGTGTCCCCTCAAAACAAAGCCTGTTCATGTGTGTTTAAAGTTTTTACTTGTTGTGGTTGTTGACAATTTTTTTCAATTGTTAAATATGTTTTATTCAGGTGTAGATGAATTTCATTTATTCACTGTTCAACGGAGTTAACCTGAATTATGTTGTCTTTGTTTTTGAAAATCTCACATTCTCAATCATATTTTGCGTTATTTATGTACTTGCTTCATAGTTTGCTGAGACAGATCAGATCAGGGGAGCTTTGAGGATTTGCCTTCCCAGATTGTGTCAGTATATCACAACCAAATTCTTAATGCTAACTCTAGCACCTTTTATTTATTGGGTTTTTTCTGGCATAAAAAGTAAAGCCTTTTAATTGAATCATGCCACCTATATGCCTATATTATTAATCCTATGTGTAAAAAAAAATGTACAGCTTTTTGGGGTTTGTTTTGGGGTTCGGAGGGGCCGGGATATTTTTTATTTCCTGTTTCAGTTCTTGTGCATAGACTTTCACAATAGCTCCAAGGCAGGGACAGCGGGTTTGGGGGTTGGGGGGCAGTTTTTGGAATGTAAATTTAGGACTTTTAAAAAAGGTGCGCACAGCTTCTGATAAATTTATAACTAGACTTAACCTAATCATGTCTTGTTCCAGTTCTCCTTTCTCAAGTCTCCTCTCTTTCTCCTGTTGTCCTTTTCCTTTCCCATCTGTGTTTCTCCGTTCCTCCAACATGACAAGCATACAGACTTGAACACCCTCCAGTGTTCTTCTGAGAACTGTGAAGTCCATGTTCGTCCAGTGTAACCAAAAAAGAAGTCACCCCACATGTCTAAAAACTGTTGCTTCTCCTCCTCTGAAACTTCAGACTCCAACAACTTCCAAATATAATAGCTTTGTTTTCTTTAGTTTCTGTGATGGAAAATGTTTTCAAGGAAAATTTTACACCAGTCTTCTAGTTATACTAGAAGTCAAGTCCAGTAGGGATTTTCTTTTTTTTTTTTTTTTTTTTTTTTTCAGTTGGTTGTTGAGACGTTTCAAAAACCAGTTTTCAAGCTGTGGTCTTTTCAAACACATCTTCTGCACATAAGTCACACATTTCAATAAAGCATTTTCAAGACTGTTGACCACTTGAATTTCTTTGCTGTTGGTGAATTAGCCTAACCATTACGCAGGGGTAGTATTGTATCTCTAATCCAGGAGATTTTTTTTTCCTTTTTATGCGAAACGTGGAGGTCCTGATGTTGTGTGAATGCATTGCTTTGGATGTGAGAAACAGGAATTGCCAATAATGTGCTTTCCCTTTTCTGCACAAGTTCTGGGGAATTGTAAGATCCTCCTTTTTTCACATGGTTTGAGGGAACAACTGTAAGTCCATTCAGGGCAGTTTAATTTAGATGATCAGTTGAACACTTAAGCAGACCTAAAGGTTCATAAGATTCCATCTCATGTAGAATACTGTATATTAATTATTTTTTACCAGATATTTTACAAATACCTCACCTCATCCTGTATGTAATCAATAATAATGTATTTTAGGCTAGAAAGACACAGACTATCAATATAAAAAATATATTTAAGCCCTTCAAATTCTTGTGTCCTTTTTCTTTAGTTTCCGAATTAACATCATGCTGTTGGATTTATTGAATAAAAATAACTGAAGATTTTGAGATACAGAGGGGACAAAATTCAGTATACCATTATTTGTTATTACTACACCCTCAAATTTCTAAGGACCAGATCCTGATTTTTGCAGGGTTTTTGTTGAGTTTTGAGTATTTAGGGTGTAAATTGGAAGTGTTCTTTCTGTAATGCTTGTCTCTACTTCCTGCTTGGATATAATTTAAGTCTTTCTGCTCAGGGTGTTCTAGGAGTTTAATGTCATGACTCAGAACCTCAAAAAATTGATAGTGAAGAAGAAGACCGTACTACGGAGAATGTTAGAGACTATACTTCTTTTTATTTCTGTGTGAATTACGGAATAGAAGATACAGTGTGTTTAAGAATCCCAAATTAAATCCTGCTAAACCATCATGTGTGTGCAGGATAGTGATAGACATTATACTCCTGGATATTTCATCATGGAGAACAATGGAATTTGGAATTTGAGATGTAGAATCTACCTCATTACTTCCCCAGATTTTCATTCACATTTCAGCTATTTTGAACAAGTAGAAATACCTATGCTTTCATAGCTGCAGTCGTAAGATTCCATTTCTATGGTTGGCTACAGTGAGATTCGTGGACATGTATTTAGTCTGTATTGTTATTTAATAAAATTGGAGCCTAGGTTTGTTACTAAGGAGTAGTCAATTCTTCCATTTACTGGACTCAGGTTATATAATAGAAAGCCCTTCTCCCTATGGCCCCCCAAAGAAATGTGCTTAGGAGAGCAGATATCTTATTACCATAAGAGAAGTAACACAACATTCATCCCATTATCTATTTAAAGCAAATAAAAGGTGATCAAGAGGAAGGGTAGCGGAAGGAGGTGGTTGGAGGGAAAGGGTCTTCTGAATAGGATCCCTGCCCCTGAAAAAGATTGAGTAAAATTTAGTCTAACATAAGTGGAGGCTAATCTGAGGAGGACCGCCCTGTGGGCCTGGACTTTGTGAGAACAGTGTACCAGAGGAGCAGGAACAAGAACTCGTCAACAAATGCATCTGTCCTGTGGAGGAAAGCCTGCAGCGATGTTTGTAGGAAATATCTTGGGTTTTCAAAGTCTGTGCTCAAACAGTTGCGGAGGCACACGCAAGCTTCATTCCATGTGCGGTAGTAGGTAAACATTAACTCTTGGTTCTTCTGTTTTTCGGCTGAACTCTGCTTAAATATTTGCTCTAGAAATAAAATAGACGAGCTTGGGGAGTTCCTTACATAAGGAACCCCACGGCACATATTGGATAAAGGCGTTTGTGGCCACTCCCTCAACTTCGTTAACACTCAAATGTTCAGAGGACTGAACTCCAGGAAGCGGGCCCAGATGCCGAATCCCACATGGCATTTGAGGCCCCTGTTACCAGGTGGGTTGTGTCCTAGTCAGGATCCTCAAATTACACAGTAGCGTGCTCCCTGCAAGCCCGTGGGTTTTACAAAGTCAGCTGAACTGTACAGCAACAGGTAAAGGGTCAATCAAAAAGAAACCCTGCAGTATGATTTTGTGTCCCCAAGGCTGCTCCTTGGTATACAGCTCATGCACAGACCCTACTGAGCGCGCATGAGGATTTGAAAGGCCCGTGGGCCATGTGCACAAACCCCTCGAAGGGCTGCCTTCCTCAGGCCTAGCCTGACAGTTTCTTCTAGGCTAAGAGGCCTTTAGGAATCCTTTACAAAGCACCAGGGACCTGGTCTTCACTTTGTTTCCTGTGTAGGCGGTTGGATGTGGCCTGTGGTTTGATGGCTGCTCTGTCTCCATAAACCATTGCCACTGTCCTCCCGATCTTTCCTACTTTTCGAGTTCTTGGGGGGTACAGAGCTATGGGCTAAGCCTAAGCATCATTGACAACGTGCGATTTTTACAGACATTTCCCCATAAGAGAATTTTTCAGAAACAATTTCCTAAAAGAGCCCTTCTCTCTCTCCCAGCTGGGGCATGTCTTGGTCACCAAGCCTGTTGGATTTGGTAGGTCAGTTATCCAATCTGATCTGGTATGTGAGCTACTCCTTTAAATTTTGCTGCCGGATTTGAGCACGTTCAGAATTCTGCTGCACACAGAAAAACATCAGTCTGCATTTAATAGCAAAGCTGGCACAAAACAGATGGGATGTCCTCTTCTGTAAGTTGGATGGAATCCCAGCTCTCCCTTAAGATGATGGTCTGACCCCACCCCGCATGAGAGGTTTCCTTGAGGTGGAAGCAACCATATTCCTAGGATAAGATTTTGTAATCCTCCTAAATCAGCAAGTGGACCAGGTCACTGGGAAGCAGGCCTCAGCCACTGTCTCTAGGGACTGAAGACTTCATGGTTATACCCTAGTCCCCTAAACTATTCCGACCAGTCTTGAATGCCTTCAATTTTGCCTATGACAGACTCTCATGACAATTAACAAGACACTAGTTTCACCAATAAAGACTCATTTTGGGGGCATGTGGCTGGCTCAGTCAGTAGAGCACGTGACTCCTGATCTTAGGGTTATAAGTTTGAGCCCCATGTTGGGTGTAGAGATTACTTAAAAATAAAATATTCAAAAAAAAGAAAAAATTTGGATATGCAGTATGCTAATTAAAGTCTGTTGAATTGCAAAAGAGCATGTTGGAGCTGCCATTGGAGTATGGCCCAGTTGGATGGCAGCCACCTTGTTAACTGACTTCTCTTAGAATTAAAGCTACCTTGGAAAATATCACACTGAGTGTACAGTAGAAATTTAGAATAAATTACAGACATTACAACAGGCTCCCAGACTACACTGAACCCTTATGTGGATTATCTTTTAGAACATCATCACTTAGCCACCCAGCTTTTCTGTGTTTTCTGATTTGAATACATTCTTGGGTACATATATAAATAAACTTTGTGCAATACACATCACTTCCCATTTCATTCATGTGGATAACACAGCTTGACTTCAATGGCTAAATCGTATCATCTTAATATATAAGTA
>ML100279.1:43592-56484 GCA_003697995.1 Taxidea taxus jeffersonii | reverse complement strand
GCATCACTCCAGTTTTTGCATCTGTCCTCACATGGCCTTCTTCCCCCTGTGTCTCCTCTGTGTTTCCAATTTTCCTTTTTTCTATAAGGACACAGCCCATTGGACTTAGGGCTTACCCTCCTCCAGCAGGACCTCCTCTTGAGGTGATTACATCTGCAAGGACTCTAATTCCAAATAAGATCGCGTTCACAGATACCAGAGATGGGGACTTGAACTTTTTGGAGGACATCATTCTACTCACAAAGCAAAGGCCAGATTCAAGGACTGCATAGACCACTTCTTGATGGCAGGAGTGACAAAGTCATATTGCATAGGAACGTAAATGTCTCCGAATACACGAATGGTTAAGACTCTGGCCATTTTACGATTGACTATACCTCCATCACCCGTTCTAAATTTCCCTCATCCCTGGAAAGCATCACTGGTCTAGGTGTTTTTCCTGGAGGCTTCAACTGGGTCTTCATCCCACATAGGTCTCAACCTTCCTTGTCAGGCCACAGTTGTGTGATTGTCTGTTTACGAAACACAGAGACACCCGGTCGAATGTCCTTGGTTGCAGGCATTCTTTTTGTTGTCCTTAGAGAGCAGCAATGCCAGCTCCTGATGTCCCCCGGGTCAGCTGCCCCACCAGTATAACCATCTTCTCTTGGCTGGATGGTCCACGGGCACGAGGGCCCTAGGTGGGCCAGATGCTAACTTCTGTTTCAAGTTCAACAGAGCACGTCACCGTGAGTCCCTTGCCCTGAAGTAGTGTTGTGTGGCACAGCAGGTCAGTCCATCAGGGGCTGTGTGCGCCCTCAGATGGATTGCTCGCAGAGATGCTGCGCACAGGGAAGGCAAATCCACGTACTAAGTGTGACTAATTTGCTCCCCGCCCCCCCAGCGTGGGAGAAATCCTGATGTAACCTTCCTCCTACCAAATGGCTGGCTGGTCCTTTTGAGAAACGGGCATCATACCAAGTGCTCAACATTGATCTCTGCTGCCGGTGGGTTAGGCATTCAGTAGTGGCGGTATCAAGCTCATCCTTGGTAGAAGGAAACCCTTCCTTCCGGGCCTGTGCGGAACCTCCAGCCTTTGCACCAAGACCACTGCCTTCACAGATCCGTTGCGCTGTGGGGAGAAGCCGGCTGACCCCCACCGCGGGGTTCCCTCTCTTTGCCGGATGGTTGAGGTTGAGTTCCCATTTTGCTGGGGGCCACTGGCAGAGACAGAGGAATCCACGTACCCTTTTTATGCACTGCCCTAGGCTCATTAGATGTCTCCACGCACCTCTCCAAAACTTCTGGTCTCTGACTGTAGCATTGTGATTTATAATGAAAAATGTATATATTTGGTCTTTGTCCCTGTTTTTGGCCCAGAGCTCCTGAAATGCTTGGAATTTCCTGTGAGGAGAGCAATAAAGGTGTCTTTTGTTATGTGAATGGGGTGACTTTGGGACCACACGTAAGGATGGGGGCTGGTTGCCAGGAGAAGCAAATGAATAATTAGAAGGTTGGACCTTTCAGTTCTCCTTTCCCGCTGTCTGCAGAGGGAGGAGGGGCCGAAGGTGGAATCGGTGGCCGGTGGCCAGTGAGCTCACCAATCGTGCCTTTGTGGGCGCACCTGGGGGGCTCAGTCACTTAAGCGGCTGCCTACGGCTCAGCTCCTGATTGTGGGGTCCTGGGACTGGGCCCTGTGGCAGGCTCCCAGCGCAGGGGGGAGTCTCCTTCCCCTCTCCCTCTGCCCCTGCTCCTGTGCCCCGCTCTTTGGCTCACTCTCTCTCTCTCAAATAAGTAAATAAAATCTTTTTTTAAAAGCATGCCTTTGGGGCGCCTGGGTGGCTCAGTTGGTTAAGCAACTGCCTTCAGCTCAGGTCAAGATCCCGGAGTCCTGGGATCGAGTCCCGCATCGGTCTTCCAGCTCCATGGGGAGTCTGCCTCTCCCTCCGAACTTCTCCCTTCTCATGCTCTCTCTCACTCTCTCTCTCTCCGAAATAAATAAATGAAATCTTTAAAAAATTTTTTTAAAAAAGCATGCCTTTGTAATGAAGCCTCCTTTAATAACCAAACTGAACAGGGTTTGGAGACCTGGGTTGGAGGTATGGGAGAGTGGCATGCCTGGAAAGAACATGGAAGCTCTGTGCCTTTTCCCCATACCTTGTCAATCAGGCTGTTCCCGAGTTATAATAAACCCACGATCTAGTAAGTGTCTCTGCATCCTGTTAGCTGCTCCCGCACATTAATGCAACCCACAGAGGGGGTCTTGGGAACCTCTGATTTATAGCCAGTTGGTAAGAGGTACAAGCAACAACCTGAATTTGAGAGGTGCCTGGGTGACTCAGTTGGTGGGGCATCTGCCTTTGGCTCAGATCATGGTCTCGGGGTCCTAGGATGGAGCCCCCACATCGGGCTCCTTGTTCAGCAGGGAGACTGTTTCTCCTTCTCCCTCTGCCTCTCCCCCCTGCTTGTGTGCTTTCTTTCTCGGTGTCAAATAAATGTATAAAATCTTAAAAACAAAAAACGACCTGGATTTGAGACTGATGTCTGAGGTGGGGTGAGGTCTTAAAAGAACGAATGCTACACAGAATAGAGCCAAATTTTTGACACTGCATGGTGGACAGGAATTGCTTGGTGCTCTAGAAAACTCCCACCACACACTGGAACTGGGTGAAGAACGTTTTTTACTGACCTTCCAATCTGATGCCTCCTCGGTCCCTGACCAATCTTCCAAGTCAGTTTTCATGGACATCTTTATCTCAGGCCATTTCTCTCTCTCTACCAAGTGGAAAACCAAGTGTACTGCTCACTGGGAGCATTTCTCATCATCACTGTCCCTTAGGGCCACCCTGAGTGGGACTGGAGCTCTGCAGTAGTCTGTTTTTACTAGTGCCAACATAATAAGAGGACTCACCAAAGACCCAGGTCTAAGCATTTCCCTATCCTTGGTCAGTCGCAGTGACTCCCTCTCCCACCGCTCAGGAGTCCAGGTATGAGCTAGTTGAGGGGGAGCACCAGCATGACGGAGGCAGGTGACCTGCGGTCTGGACTACCGGTCCACGTACCTGACTTGAGCCTCTCTCTGATTCCAGATGGGCCTGGTCCTGAAGGTGCCATCTTCACTGTCTTGCTTCTGTGCCTGCCTGGCCACATGACTCGGTGAGTCTGCCAATACTTAGCTCGTGATGGGCGGCTCCAGTCACACGGGCACTGGATGTCCCGTGGTGGGCTTCTACGTCTGCACCAATGCCCAGCAGCATGACAGCAGCTGTGTTTTGACTAGTAGGTAGCTTTGCTGCAGAACTCCGCCCTTGCTCCACACCCTTAGGGGTCTGTGCTTGGATCCTTCTATTGAGGCTTCCCACCGACTCTTCACAGCATCATTACCTACCATGGACAGATCCCCTCCAGCCTTCAGGTTGGTGGTGTTAGGCTCTGATGGCTGAGCGGCTTGCACCAGCCCAGTCCTTCTGCAGGACACTTTCTTGCTTTGGGCCCTGCGCAAAACAGGTCACGCCTGTGCATCCCAAGACCTACTTGATCAAACATTCCACCATTTCAGTGATCTAATCAGCATCATGCAAAATACACACCCCTTTTCTTGCCTGAGTTAATGTCGGTTTCTTTTTGCAATCAGAAAATCCAAAAAAAAAAAAAAAGAACAAAAGAAAAAGAAAATCCTAACAGCCCTTTTCTTCTTTGCCTCTAAGAGCAAGATGGGTCACCAGCAACTCCACTGGAACCATCCGAGGAAATCTGCTTAACCCAGCACGGTCTGATCTGGAAATAGGGCTTCAATGTGTGCGCCACTGTCTCCATCAGTACACAAAGAATACAGGCTTCATTAAGTTGGATTATGTGAACTTCCTTGAATGAGTCATCCAAGAGACCTACCTTATCCGCAGATATCCAAGATATCTACCTTAATGCTAAGTCATTATTCATAAAATAAAAATACTTCAATTAAAAAAAAAAGATAAAAGGGGTGCCTGGGTGGCTCAGTGGTTGGGCCTCTGCCTTCTGCTCAGGTCATGATCCAGGGGTGCTGGGATTGAGCCCCACGTCCGACTCCCTGCTCAGCGGGAAGCCTGCTTCTCCCTCTCCCACTCCCCCTGCTTCTGTTATCTTTCTCTCCCTCTCTCCCTGTTTGTCTGTCAAATAAATAAATAAAATCTTTGGGAAAAAAAAAGAAAAGAAAATCCTAACAAATACAAAGCCTTCCCAGAGTGTGGGGGAGGAAGAGATCAAGAGACAGTCAATTGATACTTTGATCTGAACTCAGCAAGGAGTAAGAGACTGGGGGCCCACTCCAGCATAGCAGGAGGGCTGTCTCCACCATGACTGTCATGGTCATTGTAGCAGTCTTTGGCCTGAAGACAAATGCCAAGGTGACCTTTACCTGGGTTCTTATCCAGCCTGGTCCTGTCATGACTCTGTGCTGCCTTCCCTCCATGCCCTGAAGCTTGGATCTCCTGAGGACACTGTATCGCCCTATGGAATCTTCTACTTCACCCCACCCTTGATTGCACGAAGAGGTCAAGAGCTTACTCTTTTATTTTTCCCCTGGATGTGGCTCCTGGTCCACATCCCCACCATGCCAGATGCCCATCTGGGGAGCCCTGTTTCCCAGTAGTCGCTCATGACCTTGCCCACTGGCTTTCCTGGAAGGGAGCTCTCAGGGAAGCTGAGGCCAGACCGTGGCCAAGAAACTCTGTCCAACCTCTCTTCAAGTGTTGAGTTTGCCCACTCCAAAGGCACCAGAAACTTTATATCCAAAGAAGTCATCGCCAAAACCAAGGTCATTTAGGTGGAATTATGTAATATTTGTCATTTTATACCTGATTTCTCTCAATAATGTTTGCAATATATTGTAGCATGGATCAGAACATCAATATATTTTTTAAAAATTTTAAAAAGATTATATCTATTTATTTGTCACAGAGAGTGAGAAGGAGAGCATGAGCAAGGGGGAGCAGCAGGCAGAGAGGGAGATGCAGACTCCCCGCTGAGCAGGGATCCTGAAGCAGGGCTCCATCCCAGGACCCCGGGACCATGACCTGAGCCGCAGACAGATGCTCAACTGACTGAGCCACCCAGGTGCCCCAATATTTTTAAATTTTTATTAGTTTTTTTACATATTTTTAAAAATTCCCTCCAATTAAAAAAAAATTCCTTCCCATATCTGTGAATCTATGACCCTCAGGATGGGGTTGTCCACTCCCTGGGGAAGGAGGTGGACAACTTTCTCTGCTGTGGGAGGCCTCCAGGCTGCACTCCCGGGTAAGTAAGGATGACTATTCCTCGAGGAGGATATGTCCCATCAATATGTTTTTTTCGATTTTATTTATTTATTTATTTACTTATCTGAGAGAGAGAGAACGGGCACAAGCAGGGGGAGCAGCAGGCAGAGAGAGAGGGAAAAGCAGGCCTCCCCACAGAGCAGGGAGCCAGATGCGGGGCTCGATCCCAGGACCCCAGGATCATGACCTGAGTGAGATGCTTAATCAGCTGAGCCACCCAGGCTTCCCACCATCAATCACATTAACCTGAAATATTCAGTCTCCATAGAGACTGTCAAAAATTGCCAATGCCAACTCTATCTCAAGTTGTCACTGCAATGATCGTGCCACGGATAAGCCTCATTGGCCGAATGGCATTTCACTGTGTGGATGGACGACATTCATTTATGCATTTATCTGTCAGTGGGCGTTTGAGTCGCTTCTCCTTCTTTATATGGTTTTAAAGTATTTTTTAAAAGATTTTATTTATTTTTTTGTCAGAGAGAGAGCACAAGTAGGCAGAGTGACAGGCAAAGGTAGAGAGAGAAGCAGGCTCCCCGCTGAGCAAGGAGCCCAATGTAGGACTCGATCCCAAGACCCCGGGAACACGACCCGAGCCGAAGGCAGCCGCTTAACTGACTGAGCCACCCAGGCGTCCCTGGTTTTAAAGTATTTTTTAAGAAGATTTTAATTATTTATTTGACAGAGAAAGAACACAAGCAGGGGGAGCAGTAGAGGGATTGGAGGAAGCAATCTCTCCGCTGAGCAGGGAGCCCAAGGTAGGGCGGCTCCCAGGATCCTGAGATCATGATCTGAACCGAAGGCAGAAGCTTAACCCACTGAGCCACCCAGGCGCCCTGAATTTTATAACTTTATGATGAATCACGTTGTTTCCTGGGCAAGCCTATGTTCATTCATCTTCTTCGGGGATGTATTACCTAGTCTTTTTTTTTTTTTAAGTTTATGTATTTTTTTTTTAGCAGAGATTCTTTTTTTTTTTTTAAGAGATTTTATTTATTTGACAGACAGAGATCACAAGCAGGCAGAGAGAGAGAGGAGCAAGCAGGCTCCCCACCGAGCGGAGATCCTGATGCGGGGCTCGATCCCAGGACCTGGGGACCACGACCTGAGCCAAAGGCAGAGGCTTTAACCCACTGAGCCACCCAGGTGCCCCAAGTTTATGTATTTTTAAGTAATCTCTACACCCAAGGTGTGGCTTGAACCCACAAGCCTGAGATCAAGAGTAGCAAGAGTATGGTCTTTCTACCGAGCTAGCCTAGTCTCCACCTTTGCTCTTCCATAAACCCAACAATAAACCGAATACCTAAATCTACTTAGAAGAGTGCAGAACAGTGGCGCCTGGGTGGCTCACTTGGTTGAGCGTCTGAGTCTTGATTTCAGCTCAGGTCATGATCTCAGGATCTTAGGTTTGAGCCCTGAGTCAGGCTCTGTTCTCAGCCTGGAGTCCACTTGAGGATTCTCTCTCTCTCTCTCTCCCTCCGATCGGCCCCCAAATAAAAATAAGTAAATCTTTAAAAAGAGAGAGAGAGAGTCTGTCTATGGACAGACAACTCTCACTTTTGAATACAAGTGCAAACATTCTAAGGCAAAGATAAACAAGACTACAGCAATACAGCAAAAGAATAAGGTACGACGTCTGACCAAGTAGGGCCCAGTCCGCAAATACAAGGGTAGTTCAGCATCAGGAAATCCTTCCCCAGGATTCTCATCAGTAGGTGCTGATAAGGATTTGATAAAATTCCACACTTGCTCTATTAAAACCGAGCACAAACGTGTGACTGTGGGGGTGAGAGACAGTGCTTCGGCTCCTCTACTGATCTCACAAAACCAGCGAGGGGCATGGAAACCCTCTACCAGCTCCATTTTCAGCAAAATGGCCCCTCGCCAAGTTTAAGGGTCTGACAAAGCAGCTGGAATTTGCACAGAAGCCACAGGAGACGGGTACACAGAAACAAGAGGGGGCCAGCCTCATGATAGCATTTCCCAGGTAAGACCAGTGTGCTTTGTCTAAGTACAGCGCTCTGTGAGGTGGGAACCTGTATCCGTTGCACGTGGCAAGGACTATGGGACTCCGGGAACATCGGCAGGACATGGAACAGAAGCCGCTTAGGGGAAACATGCGGTTAAAAGGCAAAGAGCATAGCAAAGCAGGGGCGCCCGGGGGACTCAGTCAGCTGAGCAGCCACCTCCTGATTCCAGCTCAGGTCATGATATCAGGGTCGTGACATGGAGCCCCAAGTCAGGCTCTGTGTGGGGCAAGGAGCTGGCTCGGGATTCTCTCTCTCCCTCTGCCCCTCCCCTCTTCTAAAAATACAAAAAAGAACACAGCAAAACCGCCAAGGGGCAACACACCTCAGGAAACACCTGACGCAAAGCACTGGTCTGTAGGTAAGGGACTCATGGTGAAATGGTAACCCTCTGTGCCTTGCTCAGAAAACGCTCACTTCCCAACATTTTCCCTACGGTTAGTGCTTTCTGTATCTTAAGAAATCTTGCCCAGGGCGCCTGGGTGGCTCAGTTGGTTAAGCAACTGCCTTCGGCTCAGGTCATGATCTCAGAGTTCTGGATCGAGTCCCATATGGTGGGGGGTGGGGGTGGGGGGGGTCCCTGCTCAGCAGGGAGTCTGCTTCTCCCTCTCATGCTCTCTCTCTCTCTCTCAAATAAATAAATAAAATCTTTAAAAAAAAAAGAAATCTTGCCCAACTTCAAGACCATGAAGATGTTCTCTCGTTGTCTTCTACAGGCTTTGTTGTTTTGTCTTCTACTTTTACATTTTCAGCACAATTGGAGTTGTTTTTGTGCAGAATGTCGGGCAGTAGTCAAGCCTGTTTTTTACAAAGGAAGAAAGAGAAGGAGAGAAAAAGACTTTTCCAGGCTGAAGAGCCTCGGGAGGCCTCTAAGAGTGTCTTGTCACCAGGCCCAGGGCAGTGTTGATCACTGCTTTGCTTGGCCAGGAAGCCAACAAAGTACTCCCTTCCTTTAAAAGGACATTGACAAGACAGTAAGCAACGTGTGTTGGAGAGGATGTGGAGAAAGGGGAACCCTCCTACACTGTTGGTGGGAATGCAAGTTGGTGCAGCCACTCTGGAATCTTAAGGAATCTTAAGGAATTCTTAAAGAATCTACAGTGTGCAGATTCCTTAAGAAATTAAAAATAGAGCTTCCCTATGATCTGGCAATTGCACTGCTGGGTATTTACCCCAAAGATACAGATGTAGTGAAAAGAAGGGCCATCTGTACCCCAATGTTCATAGCAGCAATGGCCACAGGTGCCAAACTTGGAAAGAACCACGATGCCCTTCAACGGACGAATGGATAAGGAAGATGTGGTCCACATACACTATGGAGTATGATGCTTCCCTCAGAAAGGATGAATCCCCAACTTTTGTATCAACATGGACGGGACTGGAGCAGATTATGCTGAGTGAAATAAGTCAAGCAGAGAGAGTCAATTATATGGTCTCACTTACTTGTGGAGCATAAGGAATAACACAGAGGACATGGGGAGATGGAGAGGAGAAGGGAGTTGGGGGAAATTGGAGGGGGAGACGAACCATGAGAGATTGTGGAGTCTGAGAAACCAACTGAGGGTTTTGGAGGGGAGGGGGGTGGAGGGTGGGTGAGCCTGGTGGTGGGTATTGTGGAGGGCACGGATTGCATGGAGCATGGGGTGTGGTGCATAAACAATGAATCTTGGAACACTGAAAAAATTAAATTAAATTTTAAAAATTAAATAAAAGGACATTGCAATGAGATGCAAGTCCCTTTAGGTCTCAGATACTTTTAAATTTTAAGGGAAGCCCTTGGAAATTCTTAGGGTCACATCACCACGGCTTCCAAGAGTGAATGCAAACTAGGAGTTCCTGGGGAGGGATGTTGTGCATTCTCTCCCTCCACTCTGCTAAACCCTGAAGGTCATTGAAATGCAAGTTCCTTTGAGGGTAGAGTCATTTGCTTATCCATACCAGGTCTGGGCTACTTTTACATTGTAAGGGGGCCACTGGAAATTCTCAGCGCCGGATCAGAGCTGTTTCCTAAAACACAGGTCTCCTGTGAGTTCCTGTGGAGGGGATACTGTGAATGGATCACACTCTCAGACAGGCCTGGGGACCCACCTTCTTCGCACAGACTTGGCTGTGGCCTCCAAACAACTTTCTGTGGCTGGTTTCCACCCCTCCACCCCGCTCACCCACCTTTTTTTTTTCTGCGGATGCAGCTGTGTTCTTGGGCAGGGGTGGTGCCCCCGAATGGGGGGTGGGTAGGCACTGTCTTCTATTCTCTTTGGGTCTCCAGCTGGGTTTAAGAATGAAACTGACATCAGACAGACGAACAGGAGAGAAGCACAGACTTTGTTGAATTTTTGCAGGTACGCGGGGAAGATGCGAGGAAGGGACCAGAGCAGGCAGCAGCTTTTCTATTTTTTGTACAAAAAACGATGAATCTTGGGGCGCCTGGGTGGCTCAGTGGGTTAAAGCCTCTGCCTTCGGCTCTGGTCATGATCCCAGGGTCCTGGGATCAAGCCCCGCATCGGGCTCTTTGCGCTGCATGGGGCCTGCTTACTCCTCTCTCTCTCTGCCTGCCTCTCTGCCTGCTTGTGATCTCTGTCTGTCAAATAAATAAATAAAAATCTTTAAAAAAACGATGAATCTTAAAAACTGACAAGACAGGGGGTAAAGGTGAGTTTAACAAGGTTTGTTTCTACAGATGTCTGGGCCCCTAATTCCCCACATATTTTTGATATTAACACTCATTTTTAAATAAATTCACTTTACTCTTAGCCAGCTTGATCACACATTAAAATTCCCTTTCAAAGATTGCGCTCCATATTCTAATTATACGCTGTTTCCTTTCTTATTTTATTTTATTTTTTAGGTTTTTACAGCCTCAAGATCAAGAGTCACATGGTCTACCACCTGAGCTAGCTGGGAACCCCTGTTTTTCTTCTTTAAACAATCAACCTCACTTTAGGATAAAATGACTTTCTTTTCCCTCAATACAAAGTGCATCTCCATTCCCCATACCTTCTCTTACCAAAACTACATCTTACTCTCCTGGCACTCAAAGCTGTTTCCCTTATTTATTTATTTTTTTAAAGATTTCATTTATTTGACAGAGAGAGAGAGAGAGCACAAGCAGGGGGAGCTGCTGGCGGAGGGAGAAGCAGGCTTCCCACTGAGCAGGGAGCCCAATGCAGGGCTCGATCCCGGGACCCTGGGACCATGACCTGAGCCGAAGACGGACACTTGGCTGACTGAGCCACTGACTGATGATTTTTTCTCCCTGTCTGCCCCTCCTTCCACTTGAGTGCTTTCTCTCTCTCTTTCCCAAAAAGATAAATAAATCCTTAAGAAACAGAAGAGTGTGCGGGGGTTGGGGGTACCTGGGTTGGTGCTCAGGTCATGATCACAGGGTCCTGGGGTCCAGTCCCATGTCTGACTCCCTGCTCAGCGGGAAGCCTGCTTCTCCCTCTGCCGGCTGCTCCCCCTGCTTGTGCTCCCTCTCTCTTTCGTAAATAAAATCTTTATTAAAAAAAAAAATGTCAGACCCTTAACCAACTGAGCCACGGAGGCTCCCCGAAGCATATGCCTTTTTGAATGGGTATAAACTCGAGAGCAGTCAAGGCACAAGCGCATCCAAATCTGTTTTAGTTTCTTGCAATCAAAAGCCAAGAGGACATAAACTGCCTTGTGGAAGGTCGCCGGCAGCCCGACCACCCCGACCAGTCTGAGCTGAAGCCCGACTAGCCCCTGTGCAGACAGATGTGCAACGGCCGCCTTTACCTCATTAATACTGAAACCCCGGCCCAAGGAGGAGCCCACGCCTCACTTACGTGACACACAGTGACATACGTGACGCACAGTGACATATAGGCATGTTTCCTGAGGGCCCACGAGAAGCTTTGTTTTTCCCGCAGAGGCAGGGGGAGGGGCAGAGGGAGAGAGAGAATCTCAAGCAGGTGCCACAGCCGGTGCAGAGCCCACGCCAGGCTGCATCTCACCACCCCGAGGTCATGAACTGAGCCAAAATCAAGAGTCCGGGGACGCCTGGGTGGCTCAGTTGGTTAAGCAGCTGCCTTCGGCTCAGGTCATGATCCCAGCGTCCTGGGATCGAGTCCCGCATCGGGCTCCTTGCTCGGCAGAGAGCCTGCTTCTCCCTCTGCCTGCCACTCTGTCTGCCTGTGCTCTCTCTCTCTAACAAATAAATAAATTAAAAAGAAAATCTTAAAAAAAAAAATCAAGAGTCCGACAGGTAACCGACGGAACCATCCATGCACCCCAGAAGCAGCGTTTTGCATCCTAATGGGATCCTTAAACTTAAAACTTCTAAACTCGGGGGACCCGGGGGACTCAGTCATGAAGCATCCAACTCTTGATTTCAGCTCAGGTCATGGCCTCAGGGTTGTGAGATCGAGTCCCACGTTGGGCTCCGGGCTGGGCATGGAACCTGCTTGAGACTCTCCTCCCTCTCCCCCTGCCCCTCCCCCTCTCTCCCTCTTAAAAAATTAAAATGACTAAATTAATTAATTAAATAAAGGATAAATAAAACTTCTAAACCTGCCAGAACTCCTGGACGTCCCTGGCTTCAGGCACTGCTTTAGCGTGGCTGTTAGTGGGACTCCTTTTGGGACACAAAGTCATTCCACACAAGGTCATTGGCAGCCAACCAAGCTGTACTGGCACCACTTACTGCTGATCCCTTGTTGTCTCAGTAGTATGACCGGCCGGTGCTCATGTCTAATGCCTCATGTTCAAGCCTGTCACCGACAGGTTACGGAAACCTTCCCAGGTCCCGTGACAAGGGATCCTGCCCTTCAGTTTACAGTACGGTGACTGGGGGCTCCAGAAACATCATCAAAGGAAGGCAGCCCCCCCAGAAAAAGAGAACACAGCCCCCCAGCCCGCTTGAAAGGGACCTTGCCAACTGCTCCTGACCACGAACACTGCAATGCGAGAGAACAAAACTTCATGCTTTACTTTTTTTTTTTTAAGATTTTATTTATTTATTTGAGAGAGAGCATGAGAGAGGAGGTCAGAGGGAGAAGCAGACTCCCCATGGAGCTGGGAGCCCGATGCGGGATTCAGTCCCGGGACTCGGAGTCATGACCTGAGCCGAAGGCAGTCGCTTAACCACCTGAGCCACCCAGACGCCCCAAGACTTCATACTTTAAACATGAAACCCTTTTAGGGCGCCTTTTGGGGCTCAGTTGGTTTAGCGCCTACCTCTTGATTTCAGCTCAGATAATAATCTCAGGGTCATGGGATCGAGCCCCACTCTGTGTGTGGGGGGGGGTCCACACTCAGCAGGGAGTCTGCTTGAAAGTCTCTCTCTCCCTCTCCCTCTGCCCCTCCCCATCCCTGCTCCCACATGCTCAGATGCTCAGTCTCTCTCTCTCTCTCAAATAAATAAATAAGTCTTTAAAAAAACAACAACAGGGGCTCCTGGGTGGCTCAGTGGGTTAAAGCCTCTGCCTTCGGCTCAGGTCATGATCCCAGGGTCCTGGGATCGAGCCCCACATCGGGCTCTCTGCTCAGCGGGGAGCCTGCTTCCCCCTCTCCCTCTGCCTGGCTCTCTGCCTACTTGTGATCTCCATCTGTCAAATAAATAAATAAAATCTT
>ML100279.1:17326-29412 GCA_003697995.1 Taxidea taxus jeffersonii | reverse complement strand
CGGGATCATGACCTGAGCCGAAGGCAGAGGCTTTAACCCACTGAGCCTCCCGGATGTCCCTGTTTTATTTTTTTTTATTAAGATTATTTACTTATTTATTTGTCAGAGAGAGAGAGAGAGAGAGCAAGAGCGAGCAAGAGAGGGTACAAGCAGGGGGAGTGGCGGGCAATGGGAGAAGTAGGCTCCCCGCCCAGCAGGGGAGCCGGAAGCAGAACTCGATCCCTGGACCCTGGGATCATGACCGGAGCCGAAGGCAGGTGCTTAAGGACTGAGCCACCCAGGCGCCCCCAACACTTGTCCTTTCTTATGTTTTCTGTTTTAGCCACAGCTGCGAGGTGATCCCTCCTTGTGGTTTCGATCTGCATCTCCCTGATGACCAGTGATGCTGAGCATCCTTTCATGTGTCTGTTGGCCATCTGGATGTCTTATTTGGAGAAGTGTCTACTCATGTCTTCTGCCTATTTTTTAATTGGATGATTCACGTTTTGGGTGTTGAATTTTATAAGTTCTTCACGTAGTTTGGACACCAATCTCTCATCAGATGTGTCACTTGGAAGTACCTTCTTCTGTCCCGGAGGTTGTTTCTTAGTTTTATTGGTTGTTTCCTTCACTGTGTAGACGATTTTTTTTTTTTTTAAGATTTCCTTTCCTTTTTTTTCAAAAGATTTTATTTATTTATTTGACAGACAGATATCACAAGTAGGCAGAGAGAGAGGAGGAAGCAGGCTCCCCGCGGAGCAGAGAACCCGATGTGGGGCTCCATCCCAGGACCCTGGGATCATGATCTGAGCTGAAAGCAGAGGCTTTAACCCACTGAGCCACCCAGGCACCCTTTCCTTTCATTTTTTAAAGATTTTATTTATTTGAGAGAGAAAAAATGAGAGAGAGAGAGAGAGAGAGCACGAGAACTGGAGGGTCAGAGGAAGAAGCAGACTCCCTGCTGAGTAGGGAGCCCAAAGTGGGACTCGATCCCGGAGCTCCCGGATCATGACTGCTGAAGGCAGTAGCTTAACCGACTGAACCACTGCACCCAGGCGCCCCAGAGTGCAGAAGCTTTTCATTTTGATGCAGTCTCAATAGTTTATGTTTTTGCTTTTATTTCCCTCACCTCAGGAGACATCTGGGAAGATACTGTTACAGCCGATGTCAGAGAAATAACTACCTGTGTCCTCTTCTAGGATTTTTATGGTTTCAGGTCTCACATTTAGGTCCTTAATCCATTTTGAGTTTATTTTTATGTGTGGTGTAGGAAAGTGATCTAATTTTGCTCTTCTGCATGTAGCTGATCAGTTTCCTAACACCATTTGTTGAAGGGACTGTCTTTTTTTCCATTGGATGCTCTTTCCTGCTTTGTCGAAGATGAATTGACCATAGAGTTGTGGGTTTATTTCTGGGTTTTCGGTTCTATTCTGTTGATCTATGTGTCTATTTTTTTTTTAAAGATTTTATTTATTTCTTTGACAGGCAGAGATCACAAGTAGGCAGAGAGGCAGGCAGAGAGAGGGGGAAGCAGGCTCCCTGCTGAGCAGAGAGCCCGATGCGGGACTCCATCCCAGGACTCTGGGATCATGACCTGAGCCGAAGGCAGAGGCCTTAACCCACTGAGCCACCCAGGCGCCCCTATGTGTCTATTTTTGTGCCTGTATCATACTACTTTGGTTACTACAACTTTGTGATATAGCTTGAAGTCTGGCATTGTGATGCCTCCAGCTTTGCTTTTCCTTTCTTTTTTGTTTTAAGATTTTATTCAAATATTTGACAGAGAGAGACATTGTGAGAGAGGGAACACAAGCAGGGAGAGTGGGAGAGGGAGAAGCAGATTTCCTGCAGAGCAGGGAGCCCGATGCGGGCCTCGATCCCAGGACCCTGGGATCATGACCTGAGCCGAAGGCAGATGCTTAACCCACTGAGCCACCCAGGCGCCCCATTTGCTTTTCTTTTTCAAAATTGCTTTGGCTATTCAGGGTCTTTTGTGGTCCCATATCTTAGTATCATCTGTTCTAGTTCTTTGAAAAATTCTACTGGTATTTTGGTAGGGATTGCAATAAATGTGTAGATTGCTTTGGGTAGCATAGACATTTTAACAGTATCTGTTCTTGCAGTCCATGAGCATAGGATGTCTTTCCATTTCTTTGTGTCATCTGCAATTTCATCAATGGTTTATAGTTTTCAAGGCACAGGTTTTTCACCTCTATGGTCAAGTTTACTTACTCTTAGATATCTTATTATTTAGGGTGAAATTGTAAATGGGATTGTTCTCTTCATTTCTCTTTCTTTCTTTTTTTTTTTTAAGGTTTATTTATTTACTTATTTATTTGACAGAGAGAGCGAGGGAGAGAGAACGAACGAGCACAGGCAGACAGAGTGGCAGGCAGAGGCAGAGGGAGAAGCAGGCTCCCTGCGGAGCAAGGAGCCCGATGTGGGACTCGATCCCAGGATGCCGGGATCATGACCTGAGCAGAAGGCAGCTGCTCAACCAACTGAGCCACCCAGGCGTCCCTTCATTTCTCTTTCTGCTGCTTCATTATTGGTGTAGAGAAATGCAACAGATTTCTGCGTGTTTATTTTGTATCCTGAGACTTTACCGAATTCTTTTATCTGTTCTAGTAGTTTTTTCAGTGGAATCTTTTGGGTTTTCTCTATGTAGTATCATGTCATCTGAAAATAGCGGATGTTTTCCTTCTTCCTTACCAATCAGGACGCCTTTTATTTCTTTTCTTGTCTAACTGCTGCAGCTAGGACCTCCAGTACTATGTTACATAAAAGTGGTGAGAGCGGATAGGACATTTTTGTCTTGTCTGTAACCTTCAGGGGATAGCTCTCAGTTTTTCCCCATTGAGGATAATGTTAGCTGTGGGTTTTTCACAGATGGCCTTTATTATGTTGAGGTATGTTCCCTCTAAACCCACTTCGTTGAGGGTTTTTTTTTTTTTTAATCATGAATGGGTGTTGTACGCTGTCAAATGTTTCTTCTGCATCTCTTGTAATGATCATATAGTTTTTATCCTTTCTCTTATTCATGTGATGTATCATTTTGATTGATTTGTAAATACCGAACCACACTTGCATCCCAGGGATAAGTCCCACTTGATTGTGGCGAATGATCTTTTTAATGTACTGTTGGATTTGGTGTGTCAGTATTTTGTTGAGTATTTTTACATCTATGTTCATCAGAGGTATTGGCCTGTAGTTCTCTTTTCTGTGGCTTCTTTATCTGGTTTTGGTGATACTGGCTTCATAGAATGAATTTGGAAGTTTTCCTTCTTCTTCGATTTTTTGGAGTAGTTTGAGAAGAACAGATACTAACTCTTGAATGTTTGGTAGAATTCACTTGTGAAGACATCTGTCTGATCCTGAACTTCTGTTTGTTGGGACTTTTTTTGATTATTGATTCAATCTCCTTGTGGGTAATTGGTCTATTCAAATGGTCTATTGTTCTGACATCTTGATATCCCTGAATTTAGGCCAGGATTGACTTCAAGTTTAAGTCAACCAACCAAGTGGACTTTTAGAGTCCCTTGCAGCTACACAGGCTAACATTAAATACGGGCTCCCTGATAAATGTGGTCAGCTCAATAAATTGCGTCTAACTCAATGTCACATCCTCTCCTCCTTGGCGGAACATCTCTAGAATTTACACATATTCTTTTTTTTAAAGATTTTATTTATTTATTTGACAGGCAGAGATCACAAGCAGGCGGAGAGGCAGGCAGTGGCAGGCAGCGGCAGCGGCAGCGGCGGGGAGGGGGAAGCAGGCTCCCCGCCGCGCAGAGAGTCCCATGTGGGGCTCCATCCCAGGATCATGACTTGAGCCGGAAGCAGAGACTTAACCCACTGAGCCACCCAGGCACCCTCTTTTTAAGAAATCTTTTAAAAAATAAACAAGATAAATAAAAATCCATAAAAATTCTCGTCCTTTTCATAGCCATAGGGCTGCTAGTGCCGGGTCTCGTGCTTCTCACGGGGAACGCACAACCCTGGGGAGGGGGAGCGAGGTCCTTCCCTAGTGCCTGGGGAGGGGGCGCAGCTCGGCCGCCGCCTCTTCCAGAACCGGGCGACGTTTCCGTTGTCGGAGCCCCTGCTCTGCGGTCCTCGGTCCCAGCTGCCCCCGCACACGCCCGGAACAACGGGTCGGGGCTGCGGTTCCTCAGCCCTCGCGGCCTCGAGACAGGGGCCCGTCCCCGGGCCTGAGCTCGGAGGGGGCACAGCGGGCCCGGGGAGGCGGGCGGCGCCGCAGCTGAGCTGTCGGTGCTGGGAAATTTGAAAACTCGGCTCGGCCGTCCGGGTTCTGCCGCTTGACCTGCGGGCGGCCTTGCGGGGCCCAGCGGGGCTACAGCCTTGCTCGGCGCGGCTCTGAGCGCGTCCTGCGGCGGCTGCGGGCGGCCGGAGGTCCCTGCGCGCCCCGTGCAGCCGCGGCCTCGCGCTCCGCCCGCCCCTGGCCCCCGCGCGGAGCAGGTGTCCCTCTCCGAGGGTCGCACGTTAACAGGACTGCAAGCCGCTGAGGTTGGCGGGTGAGGGACTCTGGAGGAATTCCACCCCCGGTCGAATTTTTCTGTAAACCTAAACTTGCTTTATGATTCTTTTTAATGTTTTAAGTAGGCTCCACACAGAACGTGGGGCTTGAACTCACGAGCCAGAGAGCGAGAGTCGCACGCCACCGACTGAGGCAGCCGGGCGCCCCCTAAACCTGCTTTAAAAACCCGAGTCTGGGGCACCTGGGTGGCTCAGTCGGCTAAGGGTCCGACTCTTGATCTCAGCCAGCTCAGGTCTCCATCCCAGCGTCGGGAGTTCAAGCCCCGAGTTAGGCGTTGTGCGGCGCGTGAACACACTTCTAGGAAGGCGGCCCAGGGCTGACGACTCCCCGTCACCAGGGAAATCCCCAGTAGCCAGCCCCTCCCGGGCCACCCGGCATTGGCCCAGCCTCAAGGCTCCCCATCTGCTCCCTTCCCACCCGCCCCCACCTCGGTACAAAGGAGGACGGGAGATGGACCTTCAGCTAAGCAAAACATCCTCCTGTCTTGTCACAAAAAGCCCTGATCCTGGGGACAAGAAGCGGACGCTGAGGGCTACGGCTGGAGATTAAGCCGGATGACGCAGGTGCAGGAGTCTAAAAGGGGTTTGGGGTCTACGCGAGCACGGAACCGGGGCGAGGGCCGGACAGGCGTGCTGGCAGGGCCGGGTGTTTTCAGTGTCGCAGCTGGGACAGCATGTTCGTCGGCCCACAGGACTGATCAACAGCGACAGGGAAGTGAGAAATGCAGAAAAGAGAGCAAGCCCTCAGCGGCCTCGGCCTGGGAGCCAGGGCCCGGGAAGGGGGGCTGACCTCGATGGCCTGCAGCTCAGCCTTGGGGGCCGGGAGGGCCGAGGGCTCGGGTTCAGCGCCGGGGGGGGGCTGATCTGGCAGCGGGAAGGGGACAACGGGGAAAGAAATTCTCTTCAGATGCTTTCCGTGCTCGGTTGCAGATGAAGCGCAGGCTGCCCCTGAGCTGTGGGGAAGGAACCCGACCTCCCCTTGGGGAGCCAGGGACGGGCCTGCGGGGCCACTTAGGGCCGGGGAAGATCGGTGCTCAGCACAATGACGCAGCTTAGGGCCGGGGAAGATCGGTGCTCAGCACAATGACGCAGCTCGCCTGCGGCCACAGGTTTTTATTTGCCTGCCATAATTCTGATATTTATGTACACATATATATATTTCTTTTGTTTCTTGTAAAGGGCTCATCAACAGACCAAGCAAAGGCATACAGGGAGACCGTGGCTGCCAGGCAGGAGCGCAGCAGAGCTGGGAGAACCAATCTTTCCTTTTTCCTTTGTGTGTGTGTGTGCGCGCGCGCGCCTGTGTCTGTTTTTATTTTTCCTAGGATGGGAGCATCAAAGCTAATTGCTATAAAACCTAGAAACCACCTAGAGACTCAGACATCTGCCTACACTAGTGGCATATGGGGAAAGGCGAGGGCACGAACTTTCAAAGTCATGGTGTATTTACATTCCCAAGGCTGAGGGGCAGGGGAGGCTGAGGAGGGGCTCTACTCGGACCGGGCAGGGTGGCTAGAGGGTCCTGGGCTGCAGGCAGTGGCAGGGACAGCGGGGAAGCGTGCCTGCCCCACGCCCTGGCAGTGACAGAGGCCACTTGGATGTCGTCTGGTGGGCACCGAAGGCAGCGTGTGTGCAGAGCTCTGGGAAGCTGGCCGCGGGGCGGAGTGGGCAGCGGGAGGAGGGTGGCAACCAGCTTGATACTGCGAGGTGGGGACTCTGGGCCCTCCAGGTGGCCTCCTCCGCCCCCGCGGCCAGCTTGCCCAGCTCCCGTCCTGATTGGAGCAGATGGTGGGGACACCGAGTCCCGTCCCCAACCCCAGCCAGGCTATCGGAAGAGGGGCCACCCCTCCTTCCTCTCTGCCCAGCCACGGCCCAGAGGCTGGCAAGGCAGCACCTGCAGGCCCCTGGTGGGTGGGTGGGTGGTCCCCGTGCTGGAACAAAGCGGTGCGTGCCCAAGAAAGGGTGCAGCTGGGTTTTGGCAACAAAGTGGGGACCGGGTAGTCAGAAGGGGTTCAGAGGCGGTGAGCAACTCTCCTCTGCCCCCAACTTCAAGCCTCCCGCAGGCCCAGGGCCGGGAGGGTGGGGCCGAGGCCTGGAAGGGAGTGGATGGAGCCTCAGTCCCAAGGTCAGCACGGGTGCTGGGCTTGGGGGTCTTGGCCTCCGACTCCCCTGTAGCCCGGCCC
The DNA here is from genome assembly GCA_003697995.1 of Taxidea taxus jeffersonii. NCBI lineage: Eukaryota > Metazoa > Chordata > Mammalia > Carnivora > Mustelidae > Taxidea > Taxidea taxus. Next base: position 22,696 of record ML100279.1, on the reverse strand, counting down.
CAGACTTGGCCCTGCCTGGCCTTGCCTGGCTAGAACGTGCTACTCTAGGGCCCCGGCAGGGTTGATGGGGGAGGCGGCCCCTGAGCTGTCATTGCCTCCTGTGGCCTCCTTCTCCTTCTTGCCGCTGTACTGGCCGATGAAGGAGCCATCCTCATTAAACTGGACGTCCACGCTGCCCCCGTAGTCAGCCAGGCTGTCATCGCTGCCCAGGGGCTTGATGTCTCCATTGAGGGACGGCTGGCTGCTGCCAAAGGCCTTCTCCTCATTGTCACTGTGAGGACAGAGGGCGGGAGGGAGTGGGACACTGCCCGGGGGAGCCCCACAGGAGCGGGCAAGTGCTAGCCTAAGGGAGGAGGCCCGGCTAGAGGACAGGGCCCAGGGTCCACCTGCCTTTCATCTGATCTGAGTGCGCTGGGGAAGAGGTCCTCATCCTTGCCCCTCGCCCGGGAGGGCAGGTGGGGCACACACCACCAGAGGGGCGGGATTTAGGCATGCCCAGGATCCAGGGGCCGAGAGAAAGGAAGTGAGTGCTCAGCCTACAGGTAACAGGCAGGCCCAGAAACTGGGCAACAGTGTGGGGACGGGTTGGGGCATGTCGGCTTCTCCCGGAAACAGGGAGCTGCTGGGCCAGAAGGCTGGGGGAAGACAGAACCCCGGCATACTATCCTCAGAATAGCCCCCGCCATCAGGCTGTGCCGGTATCTTCCCACCACCCCCGTCTTACCTCTCCAGGGACCTGACATCACCCAGCAGCACAGAAGAGAGAGAGAGACAGGGTCAGATATGAAAGCAAGGGTGGTGCTGGGTGGCCAGCCACGCCCCGCTCTTATCCCTGGGCTCACCTGTACTCCCCGAAGGTCTCGTCCTTCATCGGCCGGGCCTCGGAGTCCACCTGGGTGTCCTCCTTATCCTTCACTGGAGACACAAACACAGAGAAGGCCCAGCTTCCTCTCCCACCCCTGCCTGCCTCTGGGCACTGGGCCCCATCCCCAGGCTGGAGACCCTCTGTGCCCCGAGTGCCCCCATGCTCCCTCGGCAGCACTCAGAAGCTTCGAAGTCTTCAGGGCAGACCCCTCACCCCACAGGGGCCTGAGCGCCATGTGCTGCCAGTGTGCACAGAACCTCCTGTGGGGCCCCTTGCCTGTCCCCATGTGGCCATGCCATCCTGCCAGAGGCTCAGGTGCTCGCCAACACCACCAGCGCCATCTTGGGACGCCTGCGGCCCTACAGCTCCTACCGTCTGGAGGTGCAGGCCTTCAGCGGCCAGGGACTGGGGCCCGCCTGAGAGATGGCCTTCAAGACCCCAGAGAGAGGCACCGCCCCCCATCCGGTGGCCCCCGGCCTCGCTTACCGGAGTACTTGCCGCCTTTGCTGCGCTTGATAAAGCAGAGGATGAGCAAGACGAGAAGCAGGAGGATGATGGCGCTGATGAAGCCGATGAACCAGCCCTCAGTGGCAAAGCCGGCGGGAGGGAGCCTCACACGGCCTGGGGGGTGTCCCGAAGACACTGAGCCTGGGCCCAAGCGAGACCTGGGCTCCCAGCCCTCTGCCCTTGGGGAGCCGGAAGGGCTGGGGGAGGGCCAGGCCTGCAGACACCCCAGGAGCTGGGGGCAGGGGAGGGGGCAGTGATGACCTGGCATTGAATCGTGCTTGAAACTGACACTTGAGGGGGGGGGGGGCTGCGGGGAGCAGGGGGAGGGTAGGAGGACCTTCCGCAAAGATGACTGCATGACTGCCCTGGAAACGGTTAAAACAGAAGCATACTGAAAGAGGCCATTTCAGGGGCCTGGACTTCTCAATCTGGGCCAAGTGGCCCCCAGATTCCAGGAGGAGGATGGCGGAGCCATGGCATGGGGCCTGGGGCAACGGTGGGCACGCTGGGGCCAACAGAAGCCTCACCGGTGCCGTTGGTCTTCACGGCCATCTTAAGGAGCACCCTCTCCTTGAGCAGGTGGATCTCATAGTCAGTGTCGGGCTGCAGGTCCCACTGTGTGTAGGAGCTCTGGTTGTAGCTGACATACTGCGGGGGCAGATGGGGGCTCATCTTCTCGTCTGCAGGGGTGAGGGTGGCAGGGATGAGCAGGAGAGCCAAGCGGCAGCCCGGTTCGTGCCAGCCCCGGGGGGCCCCTCTTTGTGCTCACCCCCCAGGGGTTTGGACCCCTGCCTGGACCCTAAGTTTGCACTGGCCCTCCTTGGGGACCCAGGAGACCACGCTGTAATTCTCGCCGGCCATGGCCGAGATGTTGCCAAAATCCGGGGTCCCTGGGGAGCAAGAGGAGGTGGTGGGTCCTTGAGGCAGCCCGAGGCTGGCCCTCCTGGGGCCTGGCTGCGGGTCGGGGGCCTCCTCAGCCCCTGCCGCTCACCAGATAAGGCCATGGTGCCTCCCTCCCGCACGATGGCCTCCCCGGGGCCCTCCTTGGTGGTGGCCTGCAGCCGGAAGCGGTACCGCAGGTGCGGGCTGAGGTTGGTCAGGTTGTGCGTCCGCAGCTCGGGGTCCGGAAGGTCAAAGGACAGCTGCTCCTTGTCCCCGTCGTCCACTGCGGGGAGAGGCGGGGAGTTGGCCGTGGCTGCCGGCTCTGCCTCCCCCCGCCCCCCGCTTCTCGGCCGCGCCCCACGCACGAGGGCGGTAGGAGAGCACGTAGCCGGTGAGCACGCCGTTGTGGCTGAGCGGCGGCTGCCAGTGCAGCAGCAGGCTGGTGTCCGACTCGCACTCCAGATGCAACGCCTCGGGGTGGCCTGGCACTGTGGGGCACAGAGAAGAGCGGCAGGTCCTCGCTGGGGGCCTCCAGGTGGGGGACGGGGTGGGGACGGGGTGGGGGCGGGGCCCAGGCTCACCTCCCTCCGGGGTCTTGAAGGCCATCTCGCTGGCGGGCCCCAGTCCCCGGCCATTGAAGGCCTGCACCTCCAGACGGTAGGAGCTGTAGGGCCGCAGGCCTCCCAGGACGGCGCTGGTGGTGTTGGCGGGCACCACCACGTGGCCTCTGTGGACGTGCCTCTTGCTGTGCTTCCTCTGACTGCCCTCCCACCAGTACGTCACCTGCGGAGGGGGCAGGAGACCCCGTAGGGGCGGAAGGCGGCGGGCAGCGCACCTCCTCAGGCCTGCTTCCCACTGCCCTCAATGCGGACGTTTTCCTCCCACCCCAAGGACTCTTGGGAGAGCAGCTGGCAGGTGGCAGAGGCCCACCCCAGTGCTGCTACTCCTGGTGGCCTCCCGCGTCACCCTGGGGATCCCGCCACCCCCATGCCTTGAGCCCTTCCTTACATTGTATCCTCGGAGGTGGCCCTTGACCTGGGCGGGGTCCACCGGCCACCACCTGACCAGCGCGGCGCTAGAGTTGAGGATCTTGACGCCTTCCAGCTCAGGGCTTGCCTGGGGGTCTGCAAGCAGCCGGCGACAGGGATGAGGGCCTGTGGCATCCCGAGGCCAGCCCAGAACCCTCCCGCAGAAGGAAGATGGATCTGGCTGCTCTATGGGGCATGTGCCTGGTGCCGGGCTCTCCTGGCAGACCGTCTATCAGTTGCAAGGGAGAAAGGATCTTGACCAGGTGGCCCAAATCAGTGTCTAGTAATGTTCCAGATGCAAGGAAAGGAAAGGTGCAGGACAAGTAGACCCGGCCGGGGGTCTAGACTGGATCCTGGCCTGGGGGTAAGACAGCGCGGACGGGTACACCTGGGATGTCAGCTACCGACTAGAAAAACAGTGTCTCAATGATCAATGATAAACTTCTGTACTTCGTGGGGGCACTCTGGTTAGGGAAGAAAATGTCCTTGCTCCTAGGAAATGCTCTATCGAGAGCCCCAGCATGGAGGGAGGGCTGAGGACCTGGCCAGGGCTTGCCCAATACTCACAGTCTTCCCCCGAGTAGCCAATGGTAATCTGGGGCTCAGGGCCCTTGCCCTGGCTATTGACGGCCTGGACTTTGATCTCATAAGGCACAAAGGTGGACGTGTTGGACACAACCAGCAAGGGGTCGCTCACGATCTGTTCCTGCCAGGCACCCCGTGTCCCCTGAGGGCGCCACTGGACACGGTACTGAACCTGGGGGGCATTCCAGTCCATCCATCTAAGGGGCTAGAGAGGGGTGAGCAGAAGAGGAGCTGGTCAGCCAACAGCACCCCCTCCCCGCTGACCCACTCCTGAGCCTCATGTCCTGTTGTCTTCTGGTCCTTCACACAGTCGGGGGGGCAGCCAACACCCGCATCCCAGCCTGATGTCCCAGGGCACGCTCAGCCCAGGGGCCCCTCACCTTCCAAGTGATGACCATGTTGCTGGTCTCGTTCCCTTCCCCCTTCACGTCCACAGGGTTCTTCTCTGGGGCTAGAAAATAACGTGTTAACACATCAGAGCTGTGGGCTCCCATCGAGGCTGTGAAGGCCAGGGCCCAAGGAAGGAGGGGGCCCTTTCTGGCGCTGGAAGCCAGGAGCCAGAAGCCCTGAGCGAACCCTGGCTCCGGCAGAGGGGCTCAGGTGGGCCATCTCTTCCCCTTAGACCCCAGGTGGCTCACCTGCCTCAGGTGTGACCACGGTCTCGGAGGCCGGGCTGGGCTCTCCCGGCCCGTACTTGTTGATGGCGGTGACTCGGAAGGAGTAGCGCACATAGGGCGAGAGCTTGAGGGTGGTAGAGGTCTGGTTCCCAGGCACTTTGCCCAGACTGTACCATTCCTGAGGCGCCATCTCCTTGTCTTCAAATTCAATGTCATACTCTGCCAAGAAGTGAACCATTGGCGTGGGGCATATGGGGGAGGGTCAGACAGGGGTACAAGCCCGACTCCCCCTGAACGGGAAAGGTAGTGCCCAAGGCAACAGGCAACCTCAGAGGCCGGGGAGGAACCGCAAGCCCCACGGAGGGGGCCCCTGTCATGGAGCCGTGGTCCCAGGAGGAGTCCCACCAGGAGGGAAGGCAACCAGGGGCGGCCTGGGGGGTGGGGTGGGGCAGCAGGCTCAGGCCTCTTACTCTCAATGGGGGCGTTATGGTCCTCGGCGGGGCTCCAAGACAGGCGCACCTGGCTCTGTTCCAGCAGGTGGCGGTCGGACAGCTCCAGCTGGGGCACCGGCCCCGGGCTCCCTGTGGGTCACGCGGAGTGGATTCTCTGGCCTGCGTGCCAGCCGGCCGCCCCCTCCCCAGCTGGAGGGGGACCCCCAGGCCGACAGCCCAATACTATCCCGGGACTCACCCACCACCAGGAGCTGGGCCCGGCTCTCCACCACGTCCAGCTCGGTGCCGGCCACGCAGCTGTAGTTGCCCTGGTCACTGTAGTCCAGACTATGGATGACCAGGCGCCCCTCCTCTATGAAGTACCTGCCGGGGGCAGGGGCACATGCTTGTCCCTTTGTTCCCTCCCTCGTTTGCCAGAACCTCCCTGCTCAAGG
>ML100279.1:1333-16926 GCA_003697995.1 Taxidea taxus jeffersonii | reverse complement strand
TCGAGGGCAGCACCGCCTATCTTCTGTGCAAGGCCTTTGGAGCCCCTATGCCCAGGGTCCCATTGGTGTAGGGGAAGAAACGTTCGTCCCGCAGCACGGTCTTCCCTTCCTTGTCCAGCCTGGAGTGAGCAGGGCGGGCCCGGCTCAGAGCCCAGCCGGCTGGGGACCCTGCCCTCCCTGGGCCAGAAGGTGACTTGGAGGCACCCCACTGGGGAGGGGTCACTCACCACTGGACACTGGGCACAGGGGCTCCAAAGGCCTTGCACAGAAGATAGGCGGTGCTGCCCTCGACTGCCATGTAGGTCTCGTTGTCTGGGGTCAGGATCTTGGCCGGAAGCTCTGGGGGAGAAGTAGTTACAGGGGACAGGCAGGGCTCAGAGTAGGGCGAGGGTCCACAGGTCATCAGCATAGGCGAGGGCTCAGCAGGCCAGCCTCTCCCGGATGGGCTCAGGGGCCGTTCTCAGGTCCCCAAGAGCCCTGTACCCAGGCTTCCCTGTACCCAGGCTGAGCGTCTGCCTTTCAGTAGGCCTCAGATGTGCCTCCCATCCCAAGCAAGCAGCCCAGTTTGACCAGTTACATGAGACCCCACCGACAGCCCACCTCCTCCTGAAAGCCTTCCTGGCCCATCCCTGCCTTTCCTGAGGCTCCGAGAGAGGAGACACCAGGCTGGCCTCAGAGACACAGGGCCTCTACTCAGTGACACATGGCGGGCCGGCACACTGTCTGTGACCACCCTGTCACCTGTCCATGGCGGCCAGCCCCTGCCCTTCCTCCACACTGCCGCCCCCCGCCCCCACCCCGTGCTGTTGACGAAGGTGGGGGAGAGACGGGGTGAAGGAGCCCGGGGAGGAGAGAGGCAGCCACGGCAGACAAAGCGGCTGTTGGCTGAGTCAGTCTGGTGGCCTCGCCGGGTGGGCTGTGGGGTCAGACAGACGGGTTACTCACGAACGACATAGATGTAGGCATTGGCCAGCAGGAGCCCGTGCCGGTTGCGGGCCTCGCACTGCGTCACCATCGTGTCGCTGGGCTGCACGTGGCTCAGGATCAAGGCCCCACGCTGGATCCGGTACTTCTGGTCCTTAGCCAGCTCTGCGTGAGCAGCAGGTGTGCCCAGGGGTCCGAGGGCGAGCCGTGAGGCACGCTGAGGCCCCTCCTCACCCTCCCCTCCCACCCCAGGGCTCCCCCAGGCTCCCCGCCCCTGCCCAAGGCCCCGCTCACCCTCCACAGGAATGCCGTTGATTCTCCAGGTGACCTCGGGCTGGGGCCTGCCCTGCACCTGGCAGTCTAGGCGGGCAGTCTCTCCGGGCCCGTACAGGTGACTCTGGGGCTTGTGCAGCCAGTAGGGGGCAGCTGGGGGGGGGAGCTGCCCTGAGCCCGCAGCCGCCGCCCCGCCCCGCCCCAGCCCCCCCTCCGCGGCACTGCAGGCTCCGGGCCCTGGAGGTCACCGCAGGAGCCGCTGCGGCCCGGGGAGGCACCTTACCCTCCACGGTGACGTAGTAGGTGTGCCGGGCGCTGCCCAGCGAGTTCTCGGCCAGGCACCGGTACTCGCCGTCATCCTCCTCGGCCACGCTTAGCAGCTGCAGCGTCTTGTTGTGGTTCTGGTAGGCGACCCGGTCGGCCGGCATGGGGCCACTGGGGCGCAGCCACTTGATGGTGGGCGTAGGGCTGCCCGGGGCCAAGGGGGGCGGGGGTGGGGGCAGAGCACATCGGAGAGAGCACAGGGCTGCTCAGCCTGGGCCAGAGACAGAGCCTCCCCCCACCCCGATCTGCCCGCCCCTGCCCAGGGCCCCCAGACTCACAAGCCCTCGGCGATGCACTCCAGGACGAGCGGCTGCCCCTGCAAGGCTACCAGGTGGCTGCTGGAGTTGGCGGGGAAGAGCAGGCGCGGCTTCCTGTCGATCATGCTGTTGGCTGGGAGGAGAAAGGAAGCCACCCACGAAGTTACCAGGGTAGATGACTCCCCTGCGAGGTCCTGGGTGGGGCCTGTTTCCTCCTCTGTTATAAAGGGAGGACCCCGTCTCTGTTCTGGCCTCCCAGGAAGGGGTCTGGCCAGGGCGGAAGTGGGGGATGAGCAGTCCTGGAGGAAGACTGAAGCCGTCGGATCTTTGGGCTGGGCCATGCCTGGGCGGGGGGCAGGTATCCGAGGCTCTGGGACTCACTGGCCTTGACCCGGAGGTCAATGGGTTCCTTCTGGATGATGGTCCGGGTGCCAGGGAAGTGGGCGTGGCAGATGTAGTCCGAGTGGTTGTCCGAGGTGAGGACGTTGGCGAAGTAGAGATTGCCGTTCTGACCCATCGTCACCCGCTCATCCTGCTTGATGTGCAAGATCTCTGCGGGCGGCGGGGCGCAAGGAGGCAAAGGTCAGGCCCCCACCCAGGGAGAGGTACCCGCGGCCGCCTTCGCCCCAGCCAGCAGCCCCTTGTGGGCACCCACTGCTGTTCATCCAGTAGATTCGGAGCGGCTCGGCGCTGGGCGGAGGGTGGCAAGGCAGGACCACGGACTCCCCCTCCTCCACCTCTACAGGCTTCACCATCTCTTTCGGCCACTTGGGGGCACCTAGAGGGGACAGACGGGCTGGCGCTATGGGTCCCAGCTCTCGTCCTGGTCAAGGCAGGGCAGGGCAGGGGAAAGGAGGACAGACGCCCCGTGGGAGGGCCTTTCTGGGCTCAAGGCTGAGACCCTGCATGTGCAGGGGAGAGGCTGGGCAGAAGAGCAGAGGACTGTGAAGGGTTAACCCTTCACAATTCTCAGCTCCCACCCAGAGGCCTAAGATGGGGGGGAGAGGCTGTGGTGCAGTGATGGGGGAGGGGAGCTGTGGAAAGATGTGGGAGTCACAGACCCTTCCATCATCCTGACACAGAAACCATGGCAACAGTCGCCAAGGTAACCAGAGGGGTGGAGAGGCAGAAAGCTCAGGGAGGATGGGAGGCAGAGGGAAAACCCCAGGGAGAGGACGGCACAGATAAAGACAGAGCTGGAGAGACAGAGGGCCAGGTCGGAGGTGGAGAGGGAGGCAGCAGGGAGGAAAGGGGCCACAGAATGCTGGGGGAGGTGGCAAGACATGACCCAAGAGCTGTGGAGAACGAGAAGGGCTTGCAGAGATGCAGAGGGGACAGAAGGCCAAGCCCAGGCAGTGATCAGACAGAGCAGACCAGAGGGAGGAACAAGGCAGCTCAACAAGCCTGAGGAGGAGTGCAGGAGTGCAGGAGTCATGAGGAGGGCCAAGGCGGGACAAAGCCCAGAGGCAGAAGCAAGGGAAGGGGAGCTAGAGGTGACCAGAAAGTCAGTGGAGAGAGGGACAAAGCATGGAAGGAGGGGGACACTGCTGGAGAGCCGAGGAGGAAGGTGGCTGTGGCTGGCCGGGCCCCCAGTCTCTCCCGCACACTAAACTGCCAGCGGGAGGGGCACAGCTCCCAGCCTGGACTCCCACACCAGCTCCCTGAGACCTGTTCGGGGACCCTCTCGTGTGCCCAGGCCCTCCCAGGCCCCTGCAGCGGCTCGCACCCTCGGCCATGAGCTGGATCTCATGGGACATGGCCGTGCCCAGCTTATTGCTGGCAAAGCAGCGGTAGGTGCCCTGGAACCTCTGGGCAAAGTTGCTGTTGTTGCCCGTGATGGTGAAGGAGCCAGAGTGTGGTGCCTGGTGCACGGTCACACCCACTTCCTCCTTGGGTTTGAAGTGGACGCCATCCCGAGTCCAGCGGAACCTGTGGGCAGAAAAGGGCTCAGAGGCCTGAGGCCCAGGAACCCAGGAAAGGGGCTGGAACAGGCCAGAGGCCAGGCTGTGAGCAGCCAGGGGCCCTGGGGATGGGCCGGGCAGGGCAAGGACCAAGGGTGATGAGAGAGATCTGGGGCATCTGGGCGCAGACATTGGGTGGCCCTGGGAGGCAGAGGGCTTAGAAGGTGAAGGTCACTCACTGCACTTCAGGTTTGCCACTGGCCTCACACTTGAGGCTGATGTCATCTGTAGGGAAGACAACCAGGCGCCGTGGAGACTGTTCTGTGATGACAGGTGGTTCCATCACTGGGGACAGGAGAGACAGATGTGGCAAGGAGAGTGTCTGGCTTCACAGACTCAACCCCTGTCCCACTGGGAGGGCGGCAGGGTTCGAAACCCTTACAGCCCCAAGGCCACAGGAGGGGGGGAAGAACAAGCTAGAGAGCCATGGGCTTGCGGGCCATGAAAAGAGGGAGAGAAGGGGACATGGTGCAAAGGTAGAAAGAGAACGGAGAGAATAGCAGCACAAAGAACGAGGACAGACATCTAAGAGAGACACGAAGCCAGAGACAGAAACCAGGAAGTCCCACGGAGAGAGGGGGGCAGAGAGGACAGAGCACCAGCAAGAGGTAGGAGGGTGAGCAAGAAAGCCCAGGCCAGGGCAGAGACAGGGCAGAGAGAACAAAGATGGGCCACAGGTGAGACAGCCAGAGAAGTGGGCCCACGCAGGTGCCGCACGGCCGCTCCCGGGAAGAGCTGGGCATTCGGAGCAGATGCAGGAGGGGGACTTGCAGGCACCACTCTTTGCCCGCCTTCTGGGAAACACTCCCACCCTCCCCCAACTTACCCCGGTATCCTTCATCTAAGATCCAGGCAGCAAGGGAGAGAGCAGAGAGAAATGCTGACACTAAGCCCCAGCAGGGGGCCGGATGGGGGGGGGTGCCCAGAAGTAATCCCCCGCCCCGCGGTTCACCCCCTCCCAGGAAGGGGAGGGAGTGAACCAGGGCCACGGGTGGTGTAACATGAGGGTTACATGCCAGGCTGGAATTGTAGCAGGTCAAGACCCAGAGGACAGGGCAGGGTCCCTGATCACTGGTCCCAGGGGCGGGGTCATGGCCACAGGGGGCCAGGCCGCCGCTCTCGGCAGAAGGGAAAAATCTGTGCCTTTTACAAGTAGTGCCCTTTGGACAGATCCTTGCATCCTTCCCCTGGCGGGGCCTGCAGGACTGACCACCGTTCCACCCAGGGTGCCTCAGAAGCTGGGGAGGCAGGAAGCCCAGCGTCCCGGGTGCCCTCCCCGGCTCCAGCCCACTTCCCTCCTAATCCAATTAGCTCGGCTCAGGCATTTTCAATTACCGAGGCCCAGCCTCGGGAGCCCAGCCGCCCCTCCCCCCATGAAACCCTCCCAAAGGCCTGGTGCAGCCGCGTTTCCGTCGCCTGCAGGGCTGATGCCAGCCCTCTCTCTCTCCCCTGCCTTCCTCCCAGCCAGCCCCCAAGTTCCCTGGGGCGGGAGGCCGGAGCTACGGCCTCCCAGCTGCAGGACTCAGCGCCACAGCAGCCTGGGTGGCTGTGAGGAGGGGAGAGGAGGCAGGGAGGCTTCCGGAAGCTTAGTCTCCGCAGAAGACCTCCGTTAAGGGTCCCCAGAGAGAGTGGAGGAGGCTTCCTGGGGACACTGCCCAGGGAGCCCTGAGCTGGGGAGGGGCCAGCTCAGGCAGCCCAAGAGCAAGAGATGGTGACTGGGGTGGAGAATAAGATGGGAAAATCGCCTGGATGGAGGAAGCGGGAGAAGAGACAAAGGGGCCCGGAGCTGCAAGGTGGGGAGCAGGTTGTAGCTGAAGGATAGGTCCCAACGGGGAGGCACCCCACCACCCACCAGATTGTAATGAGGTCAATAACCAGCGCTGGCCAGTGCTCAGGGCAGCGCACGTCTGTCTCCTCACTCCTCCCTTTCTCCAAATTCTCCCTGCCCCTCTGCACACAGACACGCCGGGCCAGATGGCCCAGCCAGTGTGGTGGCAGGCGGGCCGGGCTGGTGCCCAGGGTAAGGCCTGAAAAGCAATCAAAAGGAGATGGAGGGGAAGGAGGACAGGTACATGTACGTGAGTGTGCCAAAGTGTGAATCCAGGGGCGCCTGGTGACTCGGTGGGTTAAGCCTCTGCCTTCAGCTCAGATCATGATCCCAGAGTCCTGGGATCAAGCCCCGCATCAGCAGGGAGCCTGCTTCCCCCGCCCCTCTCTCTCTGCCTGCCTCTCTGCCTGTCAAATAAATAAATAAAATCTTTAAAAGAAAAGTGTGGATCCAGGCAGACCTGTGAATGCTTCTGGGTGTTCTGCCTGCAATACGTTTGCCCGGTAGTGTGTTTGGACACGGGTGTGTCCCACCGGAGCACATCTGAAGGCTGTGGGTGTGCATGCTTGCATTCCATATTGTACACCTGCCTCCGTCCGTGTGGGTGACTCCCTTTGTGTCTAAAGCCCTCACTTGTGTGTGTGTGTGCGTGCGTGCGTGCCTCCCATGTGTCCTCTCAGGGTTTCTGCCACTTCTGTATATCTGGGCCTGGTTGGGTACAGGTGGCTTGTCTGTGTCTACCCACGTGTGCATTTAAGGGGACATCCCCACCCTTTGCCCCGTCGGTCCCTCTCCACCTCCTCCACACCCTCGGCTGCCTTCCGCCAATGCCGGGTACCTTCCAAGCCCACGTCCCTCAGCCCCTGTCCCATTCCTGGCAGAGACAGGCTTCCCCACTGCCAGCCCCCAGCTCATCTTTCAGTGACACTGGCCTCCTCCAGCTCCAGGCTCAGAGACAAAGGTAGCAAGGTGAGGGCGAAAAGATTGGAACGACCGAGCAAGGAGCAGGCTCAGGATAAACAGTAACACACACTCCACACGCGGCCCCAACTCACATGCACACACGACCCACTACAATCAGAGGCTAACAAACACCTGCAGACCTTCACAGACCTGACCAGAAACAGCTACAGTGATGCACCAACTTACACATGCAGGAAATCAAAATCACACTCAAGAATATCCACACATTGTCAATCACTACCGCACACTTCCATACACGCAAATACACAGTCTGTGCAACTCACAAGCATACACAAATACTCCTGGTTTGTCACAAACCTCCAGCCACATTTCCCAACGCCCACACAGCTATCCAGGACACTCAGCAAACAGAAGGTTCCATCAGTCCCACCCCTCAGCCCCACCCATTCATAAGGATCCAGAAAGCTGCTGAACCTTTGTAAGGTGTCTTGCCCTGTCTCAGTTCACAGACAGGGCTACCAAAGGCCCGAGATGGGATTATTCAAGTCAGAAGGAAGGCAAAACTTGAATACAGGCTTTTGCAGAAGCTACCCATAACCCGGCCGGCCCCCTTCTCCCGCCCGCCACAACCCGGGCGGCAGGTGGGGGAGGGCGGGCCCAGGGCGAGCACAGAGGGGGTTGGGCCAGCGCCAAGCCCGCTGTCCGTGGTCCTGAAACCGCCCGCCCCGCCCGCGCCTGTCCCCTATCCATGGTGCTGACACACCCCGCGTCTTCCACCCTGTCCTCTCCAGAGGTCCTGGGGGCCTCCTGCCCATCTGTGCCCAGGAAAGTAGGAGTGAGGGTCCAGAGCCAGCAGGTGAGGAAGCAGAAGATAAAGAGGAGCCCCGCGCGGCGGCGAATGGAGGCGTCAAGGCTCCCTCCAGCTACTCACATTCGTCCGGAATCTGGATGAGCAGGCAGGGGCTGCACAGAAGCAGAGGCCACAAGTACCGCAGCCACACGGCCATCTTCCCGGCAGCGCCGGCAGCTCGGCACGGCACTGCCGGCCGGGCTTGGCTCAGGCTCCGGCCGGAAGGAAGGGCGCTGCTGGGCGGCTTGGGGCGGGATCCGGGGGATGGGGGCACTGGGGGAGGGAAGGAGGGAAAGGAAGGGTGGGGGAGGAGAGAGGAGAGAACCGAGGACTTTAGTGACTAACATCTGGGCGAGCCCCGGCTCTTGGCCCCCCCCCCCCCCCCCCCCCCCCCCCCCCAGCTCCCCCACCCCCCCCCCCCCCACACCTTAGAGGGAGAAACCTAGAAGAATCTTAGCACTGGCTAGGCCTCCAGGTTGCCTTTCATTCCCTTTCTCCTCTGTCTGTGCCTTCTGCACCAGCTGCCTCCCCAGCATCAACTTGTTGCCCCAATCAGCTCCCCTGGGCATGCCACAGTCCACTCCGTGCATGAGTGTGGATGAGGATGGGCATGTAGCCAAATATGCACATTAGTATTTATGTGGCTGTGTGTGTGCAGACAGGAGCACATTAGTATAGATCTTCTCTGGGAGGGGAGTGCACTCATGAGTGAGTATGTGTCAATGCACAGGTCTAGATAGCCATGTGCACACAGGAACACATGTGTCTTCTAATGTGTACCTGTGGGGGATGAATCCTCACATGTGCTCTCTCTGTGTTGCACACAAACAGGGGTGCACATGTATGCAGAGAACTCTTGTCAGTCTCATTGCCATGGGTTTCAGAGCCAACTGATCTCTGGGTGCTGTTCAGGTCTAAAAAACTGGTGAGGGGGGCAGCGGGATCTTGGGAAGTGGGGACAGGGAAGGGAAGAAAGGGGCCCAGGAAGATGACATTTCACAGAACAGTTTGAGGAAATGGAAGAAGGGGGAAGGAAGCCTGACCTCAAGAAGTGGCAGGAGAAAGGGAAGTAGGAAAGCACCTCTCCTCTGTTCCTCTGTCCCCTGCAGGGCAATAGAAGTGAGTGTGGCCTCTCCCCTTCCAGATGCTGCAAGCCATCTGGGGTAGGGTAGGGATCATGGGGAGCTCTGGGACAGTGTTTCTGTCACCTCTCAAATGTCTGGCAAGCCCAGGTCTTTTTCTGAGTCTTCCGGGCTCAACTGCTAGATGTGTCCACTCAAGCATGAAGTGACAGAAGCCATACCCACATCCCACCTGCATGCAAGAAGCCCTGAAGACGGGAGGTCCAGGCAATGGGGGTTTCTCTGCCAATGACTAGAAGAGGAAACATACTCCCAAGAAGACAGCGAACTTTGACTCCCAACAGGAAGGGATGTGAGAAAGAGGCAAGTGGAGAAAGTTCAGGAGGGGTAAAAGTAAGCTGCTGTTGACCGAGAGCTTGAGTCTGGACCTGGGGTCTCGGTGACCTCCTCAAGACCATACTGGACATCGTCAGTGTGCCCAGCGAAGACCTCAATGAAGGGAGACAAAGCCTCATCCAGGAGCTGAAGGGGTGGGTAGGGAGGCCTAGAATGCCATGCTGAGGCATCTAGACTCTGTCAGGAAGCAACCAGCAGACATACATTGGTTTTTGGTAAGGTGACCCAAGAAGAGTGGTGAATGCAACAGACCACCTGGGGACTAGGAAGGGCAAATGGATGGTGGTGGAGAGTGGTCAGATGACTGGGGACGGGGGAGGTGGAGGAGCACCGGGACAGGTCAACATGGATGGGCTGAAGGCCAAGAGAATGACTTGGAGGGCTGAAAGTGGTGACCGCATGGCCAGTTCCCAACTTGCAAGAACTAAGCTGGGGCCCAGAAGGGAAGAGCAACAGCAGACCTTCCCCCACAAAGCCAGTAGAGCAAGGTGGCCCCCAGGCAGGCTTGGCCTCCACTTCAAGGCCTGTAGGAAACAGTAGGAGACTCAGATCAGAGGGCAGGCGATCAAACAACCACCTTGGGAGCTCTGAATGCTCTAGTCTTCGGAGGCGGGGGGAGGGAAACCAGTGAGAGCAAGCTCAAAGAAGGGCCTTCCTGCACGGAGGAGACCTGAGTGCTCCCTTTGCTGGAATGATGACCACTGTCATGGCAGCTCCTGTGTATCCTCAAAATCCAGGCTCCCAGAACAGGGCTCAGCAGATACACCCCAGGTGCACATGTACGGCCAATACAATACAGGGCCCTGCTCCCCACTCTCTGCCCCGTCCCAGTGCCCTACAGTCTCCTGGTATTTGCCACCCAGCTTGCCACTTTCCCGGGCACTCAGACAGGCAGGAGCCAGAATGTTGAGGCCCCCTGACAGCAGGGAGGGGGCTCTGCCTCCTCCACTCCCACTGCTGCTGGGTCTCTGATCTCTCATCATTCCTCAGGCAATTACAGAGCAGGCGGCTCAGGTTGTCAGCTCAGCAGGCCCCCCAACCCCCATCAGCACCTCCAGGGGCAGGGAGGCAAAGAGAGTGTTCCACAAGCTGGTGTACAGATGGAGCCAAGGCCATGTCTGCAAGGGGTGGGGATGGGCTGGGGAAGACTGAAGGGTGACAGACAGGGTGAGAAAGAGGCAGGAGGGAGCAGGAGAGGCTGAGAAATGGGGCTGGGGGAGGGAGGACAGGGAATGGGAGACAAAGGATGCTGGACCACCACTACAGTAACCAAGATGGAGAAATCCAGCAAGGAGACTGGCACTGGGGAGAGGGAGGGAGAAAAGGAGTACAAAGGGTGAGAGATGGCTGCAGAAAGCTCTGATGGGAAGTGGTCCAAAGAGTAAGAAGAGTGAGTGGTGTGTGTGTGTGCACTTGGCCTGGTGGTGCTTCCTCAGGCGTTCCTGTCCCTTGGGGGGGCGTGCCAGGCAAGGGACTGAGAAGGAGGAGGGAGATGGGCCTGAGGAGGGGGGCTTCCTGGGCTGGGAGGCCAGGCTGGACTGACAGGCAGGGCAGAGAGACAAAGGGCAGAGAAGCTGTTGAGCCAGGACCACAGGGACAAAGCCCACGGTAACAGGTAGAGCAGCAGGTCTCCGGCCACTTGTGGCACTGGGGCTAGGAGACAGTTTTAAGACACGATGAACGAGCCACTGCCGGCTGCCCCCCAAGAAGTGGGCACCCCCAAAATGGGGAGGGAGAAGCACTGAGAGGATCCCAGTGGGGTCCTTCCAAGATTTCTGCTAGTGGAGAGTGAGCAGCCACCTGGCTAGGGGAAGGGGCCTGCATGTCCACAGGCACACCAGTGGGTGTCCATGTGCATGCCTGCACTTGGTGCTGGGGCAATGCACAACAAAGGCAGGCTGCTCCTGAGTGGGTCCAGCTGGGAGCCCCTCCCCCCCCCCCCCGCCCCAGACCCCCCGCCCACAGGCAAGAAGAAAAGGCGTGGCAGGCACGCAGGTGGCCGGTCTGGTCCACTGGAGCCGGCAGACAGACAGGCTCAGGACTCCAGAGGAGCTCCGCCCCTCACTGCACCCTAGCTGGATTGTGCCCCCTTAGTCCCTGGGTCCCCTGAGGAGTCCTCTCCTCTGGCCTCCTGTCCTCTGACTGAAGGCAGGAGGACTTAGAAGGTCACGGAATGATGCTGAGACCTGGCGTCTCTACTCTCCTCCCTACACACACACACACACACACACACACACACACACACACACACACACACGTCATGAACCTTTGAGGGTGCCCAGGTCCTGTGTAGAGTCCTCCCTGCTCCTCCCATCTGATAAAAATGCACCTGCTCAAGGGACAAGCGGCGAGAGGGCCTTCCAGCTCAAGGTCTGCTGAGAATGGCGGCGTCCCATGACCTCGCAGGCCCGAGCAGGGGCAGGGCTGGGGGCTCAATGCCCAGGTGTGTAAGATGGCCTGAACGTGGGTAGTGGGTCCGCGTACTGCTAGGCCTGGGGCACGACTACATGCGGGCGCCCACGCCTGGGCTCTCTCCCCAACAGGGCTGGTGGGGGCCTTCGAGCCAGTCGGCATGCACATTAGAGTGTGGGTGTCACCTGGTCCCTGTGCACTGTGTTCCTTTAAGGCTCCTCCTCACCCTGCCCCCCCCCCCCCCCGCAGGCTGTGGCTGGCGGGTTTCCATGGAGATGGAGCCCAACTCCCTCCACTGGCAGCAGCAGAGAGGAAAGCCTGCCTGCCCTGCCTGCCGCAGCCGAATGGGTTATTTAGATAATACATAAAGGAGGCTGCTGGGTGGGAGCCCCCACAGGTATCTGGGGGCTGGAGGCCTGCAAGGATTGCCACCTTGTCCTCTGTGGCCCCCCCACCTCGCCCCTCCCTGAGGCGCTCCCCAGAGTGAGCCCTCAGCCCCCGGAGGCTGCAGTCTCCAAGGCAACGAGACCTCACCTGTAAAGGACCCTTCTCCTTAAAGAGTGAGGAAGGGGTGGGACAGACGTTAACCCTTCGTGGGAGAGCAGGGAGAAGAGACAGTCTCCACTGGGGAGGGGAGGGGAGGAGCTCACCGTTTGAGGCCGGAACAGTTTTCCCCACCCCCTCACGTGTGTGTCATTTTATTAAATAAATTCATGGATACCACTTACCACACCTCAGGGACTTCTAAGCACTTTTACATGCATTACTCAATTAATCCTTAAAATAAAATCCCCCCCCCGAAGGAGGTGCTATCATGATCCCAACTTCACAGATGAGGAAACTGAGGCTCACAGAGCCGGCATGGACCGACGCTCACCAGGGCGGAGGTTCCCAAAGCCACTAAATACTACTAGGTGGAGGGCCGGAGGTGGGGGGCGGTCAGCTCACTTCTCAGGCATCTGGCGTCCCAGCATGTGTACCTGCTTGCGTCCCCAGAGGGCCGGGGCCCTGGACAGGGATGGCCTCCAAGCCGTCCTGCCCCCTAGGGAAGGGCTTATTTGCTAGGCAGATGGCAGGCAAATGTGGGGGGCAGGGAGGGAAATCTTGGGAGGAGGCCACATGGAAGGAGGATGTGACCCATATCACGCCTCAGCACAGAGCAGAAACCCCCTTCCTGGGCCTTCGGCTTTACATGACCCCTGCCATCCAAGGACACCGTCCAAGAGAAGGCAAATTCCTTTCCCTACCAGGCTTGGGGACAGCTGTGTGGGAGGGGAAACTGAGGCCCAGTGGAGCAGGGGCCAAGAGCCCTAGCCTCCCAGACCCCTAGAGTGCCAGTGCCAGAGCCAAATTTCCCATGCACAGTTGGGGAAACTGATGCCCACGGCCTAAAATCTGCTCCCCTTTCCCTCCTCTAAGCCTTTCCTTCAGTTCTGGAAAGCTGGGGACAAGACCACCTGGCACTAGAAGGGGCTTGGGAGCCAGGCTGGAGGGCACAATGTACATCCCATCGTGATGGGCTGGCAGGGCCTGCCTCTAGAACCCCAGGGAAGAGAAGGCAGCCGATTAGGCAGGCAGCGCAGGAAAGGTGCGTGGCAAAGAGGAGAGGCGAGAAGCCTCAGCTTGGTGCCAGATCTGCCAGTCCTGGGACACCTGGCCCAAGGAGAGGCATGGGGGATGGGCAGGGGTTGCCTAAAAAGGGCTGAGAGATGGCCAGGCCCCTCCAGCCCCCTCAGGGCCCCCCCACCCCCAAAGGGCTACAGAGCAGAGGGGCACAGGAAGCCTGGGGTGGACAATGGGGCCTCTGTTGTCCCCAGGGCCTCAGCATTCCTAAGGCATGAACACAGGCCAGGGAGGGGTCACAGGGCACCCCAAACACACAACGGGAAGCCGCTTGCTCTATGGGTCATGCAGCAAGGCACCATCAGCCCCGCCCCTTCCCAGCACAGGCCCACGGGGCATCTGAGGGTACCCAATCAGGCACAGAAGGATCTGTGTGCCCACGCTCTCTCACGAACACAGACTAATGCGCACACATGCAACCAGACGTATGATCCCCGCTCATGCAAAGAGGAACACCGTGCAAACATCGGGAGGCCTGGCTTCCCTCTCCAAATGCTCTAGACCTGAGGGCCAAGGGAGGGGCTCCTGGGAACTCATCTCCTGCCTTCAAGCTCCTCAGTCAGGCTGACATCGAGACGGACAGGCTCAGAAGGGCCCCTTTGGCTGCATGCACAAAGCCCAGGACGCTGTCACCTCCTGCTCCGCCCAACCCAAAGCTGACAAAGCCATCCCTGATGGGTTCAGGGCCAGAGGACAGTGGCTGGGTGCTCCCTCCGCAGCTTCAGGACCTGAGGAGAACATGGAAGGCCCAGGCAAGCTCCTGAGGCCCTGGGTGGGGGGCACTGGACAAAGAAAAGCTTCCAGAAAGGCCAGCTGTCCAGACCCTTCCCCTGCAGAGGGACCGTGGCCTCCTCTCTGACCATGGGCTTTAGGACACCACCAAGATCCTGTTGATACCGGGGAAGAAGGCAGACTGGCCTTGCTAACTGCCTGTCCCCCAGTCCTCTGGCTGGTGGCCAGCAGGCGCCTCCTGTCCAACGTCCAGGTCGGATGAGACCACTACAGGCAGTCTGGGCCCAACCTCAAGGCACGGAGCCCACTGGAGGAGCACTGGGAGCCGCCCAGCACTCAGGTGCTGAGGCTCAGAGCTGGGGCCAAGCTCAGGGAGATCAGGAATGGGGCAGGGGAGGAGCAGGGAGAGCAGCTAGACAAAAGGGGAAGCAAAGAGAGCGAGCCCAGGGCACCAAGAGGGAAGGGTGGGACAGGCAGAGGTTGGGGGGGAGCACAGTAGTACACTCCCCGCAGCAAAACTCAACTGAGTGGAGGGGAGAAAGGTGTTGCTTTCTGGAAGAGGGGGGCATGGGGAGCTGGGTGGCTGGCAACGGGTGAGCAAGGGGGCGGGCCAGGATGGGGAGAAGGGAGGCGTTCAGGATGGGCCGGGTCAGAGCAGGCAGGAGGGCTAAAGACTGGAAGGAAGGGCCTGCTGAAGGCCCATCCCAGCGGGGCCCCACCCAGGGACCCAAACACAGTGGTCCCAATACAGAACGATCTAGTGGGAGGAGCAGGCAGGGCAAAGACAGGGCCTGATCAGACCCCCTGCGTCCCCCATTGTGTGAATCACAGCTGGGGCGGGGCCCCTAGGACTGCACTCTGCACGCAGTCTCCCCACCTCCCACCTGCTGAGGGGAGCCTGGCAGAGCACGGCAGTTGGCTGAGATGTCCATCTCGGTCGACCTCTGCACCGGACCCCCATCTCTACTCCATTCTCCGCTAGCGCAGCCCTCCCCAAGCCCAGGACAACCCTAGAAACCCATCCCCCTCACCCCAGAACTGTTCAATCTTTTGCCCAAGAAGTGGGTCCAGGAAAAGCTCCCTTCGCCTTTGCCCTGGTTCTTGGGGAGCTGGCCTGGCGCTGTGAGTCCTGGCCTGGTCCCTCTGCAAGGCCATGTGGCCCTCGCCGCCCACAACGGCGCCCCGAGCCCTTCCTTCCAGTGGCAGCCATTTAGAGCAGCACCGCAGACGGTCTTGAAAGGGACCTTGGAGGTGAACTAGTCTGCACCCTCATGTGATAGCCGAGAGGGCAGAGGCTTGGAGCAGGGAAAGAAGTGGGATGCCCAAATCACTGGGCTGGGGAGGGGCAGATGTGGCACTTGGGGCCGCCTCCTCCATCCTCCCCCGCAGGCTTTGCCCAAGTGTGTGCCATGGAAGGCACCCGCCCCAGCGGCAGAAAGAGGCTAACTGGAGAACAGCCCACTGGAGGAGACCTGGGACGAGGCCCTTTCTCACTCCTTGCTTTCCTTTTCCCTTCAGAGAATCACAAAGGAGAAAAGAAAACCAATTCATTCCCTCTGAGGACAAAGGCGCCGTCGGTCTGGTTCCTTACTGGCTCTTCCATGAGCAGCACGGAGCCTGGCCCAAGTGGGCACTTGGCAATGGGCCGCTGCCCAGCAAATGACGGCCCACACCACGGGCTGCTGGGCTGCTGGGCTCCTGGGCAGGGAGGAGCTCATCACGGTGCAGAAAGGGGCCCCTGCCGCCTCGGGGCACTGTGCACCCACTGGGTGCTCTGCAGGGGGGCTGGGGCCCAGGCACTGGGGGAGGAGCCTCTGGGGAGACTGAGGCTGGGGTGTGCTGAGCGGTGATCAGATCACCGGCAACTCTTAATTTCTTTTGTTCTTTTCTGGATGTTTCAAGTGTACCATGGTAAGCTTCGTTACTTCCGGGATTACACACACACAGACACAAAATAAGTGTGACGGGAAAGACAGCAATCGGAATGCAGCAGAGAAACGACTTGGA